>JASDQU010100070.1:205321-216553 GCA_032191745.1 Picea mariana | reverse complement strand
TGGACCCACCAAATCTTTTATATATTTTTTTTGAAAATTCATTTATGGGTTGTCATTGGGCATTTTCCCACTGCCACGTGGCAGCCCATGACTTGGCCATGTGGTAGCCAACCATTGGGCCACGTCAACCAATGTATAATCACCCTGCCACATCAGCGTACATTATGCCAACTCAACTTGCCACATCATCCTGCCACATCAGTCGCCATGTCACTGTATAGATTTCCACATGGTGCAATATTACTGGTCCACAGAATGACCTAGAAATTCCAAATATGAGTGACACATGGAAACCTCTAGTGCTGCCACATCACCATGTTGATGTCATCATGACACATGTCACCTCTTTTTCATTCCACGTATGTCATACAGATGTTGACGTCGTCTGTATTGATGCTGACTCATCTCTTGTTGACTGGGCCAGTTTGACCAAACTTTGACCGCGAATATATTTTGATCCGTAACTCCATTTGACGAGCCATTTTCACTATTGGAAAGCTTGTGTTGCACTCTTCATAATGATGCCATTTTCACCAAGTTCTGAGAACTTTGATTTTTTTTCCCTTTCTCTGTCTGTTGAGGCCATTCTGAGCGTCCTGAGTTGCTTCTGCGAGTTCTGAGTTGTCCTTAGTATTCTCTGGATCCTTTTTGGATCAGTCACCTAATTTAACCTCTTATTCTAGAGGTGGTTGCGACCTTTTAGTACACTATTTAATTTATTGTTAGAGGCCATGAAAGGATGACACGATCATGCATTTAGATTGTCCTTTGTATGATTGTTTTAAATAAAAGTTCTACTTTTATTTAAGCCAGATATTATATTAACAACCATTCTAATATATGTGATTACTATATTTCAACAAGATTACCCAGGTTACACAGAATTTAACAATTAGTCAATGATGCTTGTCATTGACAAGACCTTAACATAAGATAAATGACGGTTATTTTAATTACAAAGATTGCATACTAAACCTTATGAGGAAGATATAATCGTTGACAAACAATCTCAAAAAATGTATATGCCCATCAGATCAAATGGATGAGATCTTAACTCGAGATCACTGACGGTTATGTAAATACAACATTTATATACCCAAACTCAATGGGCAACTGCAAATTCACGACAATAAATCTCATAATTGTATATGCCATCAAATTACCTGGACGAGATGTTAACTTAAGATCATTTGGTGGTTATTTAACTACAAGTTTACATATCAAAAGAATTATGAGATATTCACATTTAATACAAAGATATGTTAATATCCGGTAAAATTAACTATCACTAAAATTAACCTCTACAATTTACTAATCAATATCAACAAGAAGTGATAAGTTAGCGGCAAACCAAATCTTAAAATTATATATTCCCTCTGGAATTCCATAGTTCAACTATTATTTTAAATATAATTTCACACAAAAAATCATGTGGTAAAATTAAGTGATATTTCAAAAACCAGTACAATTAATGTTGGTGTTTTTTTAATGTTTTCCCACCGTATTTGTAGACCCAAAGAATCATGGTATATTTCATAGCTTCTCAACTTATTTGCAACATTTTCCATTGTTTTACCGAAACTTAAGGTGAATATACTATGCATGTTAATGTTAGTTACCCATAAGAATATGAATATTTATTAAGTATAGAATTATATATCAATTCAAGCCCATACGATTGAGGACATATTTTGTTTCTTGGCAGTGTGTAGTTATATTAAATACATGTGGCTCATTGCTATTGATGATTTTCAGATTAACATGTTTGGCAGGGACTAAGCTTCCATGCAACACTTGTTTAGTTATAGTGATCATCTATGCATTAAAGTAAATCTTAAAATGTGTTAAAAAAATACTTTAGACTGTGTTTAAAATGTATAACATCCTAAATTAATTAAGAATATATAATTACATGAAAAAAAAAACTTTGAAAAAATAAATGACATATAGCATTTTGAATAATGTTAAAAAAATGTTAGGGGTGACAGGTGTGGGGGTGGGGATATCTGCGATCCTAGAGGAAATTCAATTGCTTCTTATGCTTTGGGTTTGGGAAATGTTTCAAATAACACTGTCGAGGCTTATTCCTTTTTGGAAGGTATCAAGATCGCAAGAGAAATGAGAATTCCCAAGCTTGTTATCCTTGGCGATTCTATGTTGGTTATTTAGGAAATTAGTAAAAGATTTGTTGTCGGTAATAACGTTTTCATTGGCATCATGTCCCATGTCCTTGCTCTCCTTGCTGGATTTGAAGAAATTTCCATATACCACATTAAACGTGTGATCTAGATTTATGAGCAGAACGAAATGGATAATAGACTGAATACAATAACACAAAGATATAGAGAAGAAAAATAGATATCGAGTGAACAATAACTTCTATTGAATAAATAAAATAGGTTGAAACTGTAAAAATGCAGAACTGAAAACAACTTGCGCGAATGGTGGTAGTTATCTCTGAGAAAATATGTGGCTTCTACGCACATTCGTCTGAGCATAATGATTACAATGATTCTCCAGAGGCATTTTTAACATTACTCATGAATGAGAAAACCCTAGACATCCAAAAACCTAACCCCAGGAGATGAAACACCAAAAGTTATGTGGACCCCGATGGGTAAGTTGGTACCTCAACTTCCTGGGGTCGTAACTTTTGCATACGAACTCCGTTTTAGGCGTGTGATAGCCCGTTGGAAAGATGTTTTAGAGAATTATACATTATTCCATCAAAATCTAACTTTATCTACAATTTGACTGTGGCAAGCCAAAAAAAAATTATTTAGGGCCCCAAAATGGCCCTAGAAGTACATAAAGATGTACTGACATGAAAACTTCCAAAATAAGCCAGTCGGATTAGGTGGGAATCGACCAATATCCACCTGGAAGCTGTGTAGGGCTTCAGACAACCATGGAAGTGTAGAACCCACAATTACAAAGAATTATAAAAGAACGTGTTGAACTAAAAATTGTCAAGAGGAGCTAGTTGGAATAGGTGGGTGGCCACCAATATCCACCTGGATCAGTCCTCCCCCTTAGGAAGCCATGGTATCCATTGCATTGAGTGCCCCCATAAGATGAGGAAATTTCTATTGAATTTGGCTCTGGGTGAGCCACTTGCCTTGGTGCAGGAGCTTCTATCCCTTGACAACTTGATAAAGTTGGATCCTTTGTTGGTGAGTTCCCTTCACCTATGTGTCAAATATCTTATCAGTGGATTCCTCTTCCATGCAGTCAGGGTTGAGATTTTTTGGTGTCAACTGTTCTGCGATCTTTGAGGTGTCCAATAATGGTGGAAAATATGGTCGGAGTAGGTCCACATTGAACACTGGGTGCAAGCCAAGGAAGGGGGGAGTGTTGATCTCAAATGTATTGTCACCCACAACCTTGGTGATAGTTTAAGGCCCTATCGAAGTGTATGGAGCTTCAGATGGGGCCCTGTAAGGCGTTCTTTCTTCAAATGTAACTATACCTTGTCTCCCACATGAAACTTGTGCGGTACCCAGTGTTGATGGTGCTGCTTGTACTTAGCATTGTCTTTTTGCAAAATCTCATGGACCTGTTGGTGGATGTGTTGAATCCTCTCAATGAATGTGGTGTCTTTGTCGACCTCAGACTGAACATGGAAAGAATCTTTCTGTGTGGTTGCAATAGGTAGTGCAACATCAATGGGACCCAAGGGTTGGAATCCCAGCCCCACCTGAAAGGGGTTATGGCCGATGGAGCTATAGAGAGCCCTGTTGTAACTGTGTTGAACATAGGGAAGATTCTCATCCCATGTATGTGGATGCTTAGAGTTATACATGCACATGATATGCACAATCATCCGATTGACGACATTTGTTTGGTCATCGGTTTGAGGGTGGAAGGTAGTGGATTTAGTGAGCTTGGTGTCCAACAGTGACCAGAGACTCGACCAAAATGTGTTGAGAAACTTGTTGTCCTGATTGAAGATGATGGTCTGTGGTATCCCAAAATGGACCCACACTCGTTCGAAGAAGAGCTTGGAAGTATTTGTTGTTGTGATGCTCTTCTTGTAGGCTGTGAGAATGGTCATCTTCGAAAACTAATTAGCCACCACAAATACACAATCATTTCTTTGCTTGGTGGACATAAGGCTAGACATGTAATCCATAAAGATGGATTCTTGAGGCCTCTCAGGAGTAGGAAGAGGGGTGTATAAGCCTTGCTTCTTGATGGTTGTCTTGGCAATGGCACATGCAGTGCAAGATCTGATATAATTTCTGACGTCTTGTCAAATTTTTGGCCAATAAAAATGTTTCTATAGAACGACTACAATTTTCTCCACACCAAAATGTCCTGCCATTTGAATGTAGTGAGCCTCCCAAATCATCTTTGCACGCTCACTTGTCGAAACATAGAGATGGCCCAGATGGCATAACAGCCCATCCTGAATGTGAAAATTGGTGACATTCGCGCCTGTACCCAAGAGATGATAGGTAGTGGTGAAGTCAGGATCTCACTGATAAAGTTGGGGCCACTCTGATGTTTCATTCCCACAAGAATGGAGCACGGTGGTGAGTGGAGCCACGGGAGGTCGACTAAGGTAGTCAGTGACACAATTTGTGCTCCATGTCTTATACTTGTTGTTGAGATGGAATTGTTGCAGGTATGTGGACCACTTTTGATGGTAGTTGTTCAACAACTTCCCTTGTGTCTGTATGAACTGCAGAGGCTTGTGATCAGTGTGAATGATTGTCTCCTTTCCCATAATGCAATGTTTCCATTGATGACAAGATTTCACAATGGAATACATTTCCTTGTCAAAGGTGGGGCATTTTCGGATGATATCTGAGAGTGTCTCACTATGGTATGCTACTGGATGACCGTGTTGAGTGAGAACTGCACCTACAACATAGTCAGATGCATCGGTCTCAATCTCGAACGGTTGTTGTAGATCGGTGAAGGAGAGCACTGGAGTTGAGCATAAGTGATGCTTCAGATAATCAAATGATCATTTTTGTTCCTTCCCCCATGTGAACTTTTCCCTTCCATCGCCCTTGGTCACTTGGCTGAGGGTGCATGCAATATGGGATAATCCCAATACGAACTTTTGGTAGAAGTTGGAAAGTCCCAAGAAGCTCTGAAGCTCGGTTAGCATGGTCGGGACTGGCCAATCATGGATGACTTGGATCTTAGTTAGATCCACATGTACCCCATGCTCATCAACAATGTATCCCAAGTATTGGACCGTGTTCATGCCAAAGGAGCATTTTTCCAAGTTGGCATATAGCTTGTGTTGCTACAGAGTGCTCAAAACCTGTTGAATATGCTGCATGTACTCCTCCCAAGTTCTACTGAATATGAGGATGTCATCTAGATATACCACCAAAAAAGAGTTGGTGAAGGGTCTGAATACATCATCCATCAACCTCATGAAAGTGGTTGGTGCATTTGTTAAACCAAAGGGCATGACCAACCATTCGAAGAGACCTTCTTTAGATTTGAAAGTTGTCTTCCATACATCAGTCGGTTCGATGGGAACCTNATGAAAGTGGTTGGTGCATTTGTTAGACCAAAGGGCATGACCAACCATTCGAAGAGACCTTCTTTAGATTTGAAAGTTGTCTTCCATACATCAGTCGGTTCGATGGGAACCTGGTGGTAGCTAGACTTTAGGTCAATCTTGCTGAATAAATTTCCCCCCTTGAGTTGGTAAAGAAGGTCATCAATTCGAGGAATTGGGTATCAGTTCCTGAATGTGATTTTGTTTAATGCTCTATAATCAATGCAGAGCTGCTAGGTCCCATCTTTCTTCTGCACCACTACAATCGGGCTTCCGCAAGGGGAGGAGATGGGTCTAATGTGCCCCTTTTGAAGCAAATCTTAGATCTGACGCTTGATTTCGTCATTTTCAATCAGTGAGCGATGATAGAATGGTCCATTAGGTAGAGGTGCACCGAGGGTTAGATAAATTGGATGCTTGACTTGGCAGTGCATCGATACCTTGGTGGGTGAGGAGAATATGTCTTTGTACTCTTCCATGATCTCGTCCACTTGATTTTGCTACAAAGAGAGGCTCTATGTAGAGGCCACGGATGTGGAGGTGACCTTCTGCTTATTGTGAGAATGGATCACAAAGAAGATGAACTTCCCAGTCTATGACATGACCTTACTACATTGCTTAAAATATATTAAAGAAATAGTGGTAGGTGGTGCTACCTATGGTATCCTATACAATTGTGTACCTAAAGTAATAATAACACTATGGGGTTTAGACTCATACACAACATGTCGCTTCCACAAAAATGGTTGTCCTAAAAGAAAATAAAAAACTTCAAGGGGAGCAATATCACATAATACCTTGTCTTTGAAGGGCTTGATGTCATAGGGCAGACGATACTGTTGGCTGATGCAAAGATCTCTTCCTTGGCGAAGCCAACTGATGGTGTAGGGCTTCGAGTATGGTGTCATCGACAAGTCCAACCTCTTTATGAACTCTTTTGAGATCAGGTTCTTTTGACTGCCGCTATCGACAATGAAATGAAGTGGAGCTCCATTTACCCACATCTGTGAGTGAAAGAGGCATCCCCTTCCTCTGGTTCTTCTGGTTCACTTGGCTGGACTTTGGTGGTAGTGACAATGGCACTGGGTTCAACATTGATAATCTGTTTCCCTCTTTCTGGATTTTATTTAGAGTCAGAATCTGCCTCTAACTCAGAATCTTTCATTTCGACCACCAGTAACTACTTGGAGCGACATTCTTTGGTGTTGTGTCGAGGGATTTTATGGTGTTCATACCACTTTCATGTGTCCTTCTTCGATTTCTCATTACCCTTCTTGTGTTGCAGCTTGGACTAGTTGTCCTAAGAGTGGCAATATTTGCTATGTCCCTTGTTTTGTGGGTTGGGACCACCTTTTCCCTGCTTCGACTATGAGGAGTTTGTAGATTAAAACTCTTACCTCTTCTTCTTAATTTCTGCTCGATTTTGACAACATATATATGCCTAATGATGTAATGTACAAAAACTTCATTTCTGTTTGAATGTATCTATGCAGAAAACCATGGTATTTGAGAACTAGATGTGATTCAGAGTCTTTGATACCCAATTTGGTGCACAGGGTATGTAAAATATTGGTGAAATTTGGTATTGTTTGGTCCCTTTCCTGATGCAACGTGGTCCATCTTGTGTACTGGTCATTGTAGCTTTACAGGGTAGTATTGTTCTTTAATGGAATCCTTGAAGGAATCCCATGTGGGGGTGACCACAAATATTGCAGATTCCTCTATGTTCCTTTTCTTAGAGTAAGTATCCCACCAATCCTTAACATGGGGGAAGACCTTGAGGAGTGAAAAAGTAATCTTTTCCATGTCGGAAAAATTGTGGACTGAAAAATACCCTTCAAGCAGATTCAACCATTTATCTACAACATCTGCATCTACCAGTCCTTCAAATAATGGAATATCAAAATTTACTTGTACCTTGAAGGGGTTTGCATGGTTTCTTGATGAAGATGTGTCTCATGTGGACAGCCGCCGAAGGATCTATGCAAAGTTGTCCATAATTTTGTTCCTTTGTCATGCAAGGAATTCCTTGAGAAACATTTTAAAAGGATCTCCTACTCCATAATATTTATTCTCATCCCCCATGGGTTGTTTTCAAGATTGGTGTGACCAATCTTGCAAAGGCTCAATTGGTTCGAGTCCCAACTTCTTGTACCCAAATCTTGTCGGGGACATGCACCAAGAAAAATAAATGAAGAGGAGATCGCTCTGATACCACTGATCCAGATTTATGAGTGGAACAAAATGGATGATATACTGAATACAATAACACATATATATGGAGAACAACAACATATATCCAATGAACAATAACTTCTATTTTATAAATAAAATAGGTTGAAACTGTAAAACTGCAGAACTGGAAACAACTTGCTCGAATGGTGATAGCTATCTCTGAGAAGAGTTGTGGTTGTTATGTGAATTCGTCTGAGAAAAATGATTACAATGAGGCTCTAGAGTCCTTTTTAACATTACTCATGAATTCCAAAACCCTAGACATCCAAAAACCTAACCCTAGGAGATGAAATGCCAAAAGTTATGTGGGCTCTGATGGGTAAGTTGGTATCTCAATTTCTCGAGGTCGTGACTTTTTCATACGACCTTTGTTTTAGGCATGTGATAGCCCGTTGGAAAGGTATTTTCGATAACTATACATTATTCCATCAAACTCCAACTTCTTCTACATTTTGATAGTGGCAAGCCAAAAAACACTGTTTAGGTCCCCAAAACGACCCTGGAAGTACAAAAAAATGTACTGACATGAAAACTTTCAAAATAATCCAGCTGGATTAGGTGGGAGACCACCAATCTCCACATAGAAGCTGTGTAGGGCTTTAGATAGCCCCGTAAGTGTAGAACCCACAATTACAAAGAATTAAAGAAGAACATGTTGAACTAAAACTTGTCAAGAGGAGCCAGTTGGAATAGGTGGGTGGCCACCAATATCCACCTGGATCAACATGAACACAATTTTGTAAATGTTTTGAACTTGCACAGAATAGAGCTAGCTAGAAAATACCACACACATTTGCAGAGAGAAATTGAGAAAAAAGAAGCAAGAGAGAAAGAATGGAAGAATTCTCATTAATCATATTCCACCCTCAAAGAGTGAATAATTTAAAATAGATATAGGATACATGAGTAACTAATTATCCATAGTGGTGGTCTAGAGTGATCTGGACACACACCAATAGTTACGGGAGTAAACTGCCACCTAGTCTAGTCTCTCAGGTAGTTACGGGAGTGAACTGCCACATAGTTTGAGTTAACTAGTCTATTAGTCTTCAGTTAACTGACTGAAACATAGTGAAGTGAGGAGGAGATCAGGGAATCATGAGTAATGCGCTAGTCCAGTGATGATCCCAAGGACAATGTGCATTAGATGCTGATGATCCCAATGATGCATGGTGATAATCCCAATGTAGCATCTAGACTCCACTCAACTGATCAAACTAAAGTGAAAACTAAAGAGAATATTCTCCTAGAGGAATATTCTTCCTAAAATATAGAAGACTGAATAATGACTAATAAACAAGAAAAAACCTTAGAAAAAATAAATCATAGGTGTGTGTGAAGTAACTCCAACAACCCTAAACATCACTATGGTGAAAATAAAGAATCGGTCCCGGCAACGAGGCCATGTTAGGTACCCAAATACAAAAGATACACTGAAATAAATGAGAAAAGAGGGAAAACCTCATGGGAAAAACTCCCCCTCAAATTACAATGCATAAAAAAAATGAGAAGGAACAAAAAAACAGTTGTTAAGCAACCATGTCCTTCACTCCAAGAAGACCTCACAAATGTGCAAGTTTGTGCTCATTGAATATTTTGTTGAAGATGTAGATGTCTACACATATATGATGAAGTTGATGCACCATTGAGATGTCCATAGATATCCACTTTCTCTTCTTGTAATGAAGAAGATCCAAATAAAGTTTGGATGAAACTTTGAAAACCGTGCAGCCGTTTCCAGAAAAAACGTTGAAATTTTGTTGATTTTAAAATGATCATAACTTCACTTCCCAGACTCCGTTTCAAACGATTTTTTTTTGAAATTGGATATTCTATCGAGAGGAATTCAAATATCTAATATGTTTATGCAATTTTTTTTCATAAAATATCATAATTGAGTCTGATGTGCGTGGCTCCCTTTTTGTCTCATGAGATGCATGCATTGTGCATCGAAAAGTGTCTGCATGTGACCCCTGAGATGCATTCCATATATCTTCCACATGAAATTCAGAAAACAAATATGAAATGGAGTAGACATCATCTTCAATTAATGGAATACAAATTTGTGCAAATACTTGTGTAGAAGACTCTTTAGAATAAAATGTTTGATCTTCTGATGGCTTCTCTTTTGGCTCTATCTGTTCAACCTCCTATATGAAATCTTCACAATCTTTTTTATTCCCAAATAGAACCTCCAATATGGTCCATAATTCATTTGGAGTTGATTCTTGTGAGTCATCATATACTTGATGAATAATTTCAGGAGAAATAAACCAGAGGATACATCCTATGGCCATATCTTGTCTATTGAGAAAATCGTTTTTCTCATTGGTGGAATCAGACTCTACTTCCATTTCCATAGTTATTTGGTACAAGCCTCTGCATCTTAGCAGAAGTAGAATTTTCAGCTTCCACTCAAAATAGTTATGAGGCGTGTGAAATATTCCCGATGAATAATCCATCTTTTCTCCGTTCTTCAATCTTCAGTACTTGCAAAAAATAATTTGGTGTATCTTTGATTAACAGTCCATCGGCTCTGATACCATGTAAATGTGTTGAACCTGCACATAATAGATATAGCTAGAAAATAGCACACACATTTGCAGAGAGAAATTGAGAAAGAAGAAGCAAGAGAGAAAGAATGGAAGAATTTTCATTAATCATATTCCACACTCAAAGAGTGAGTAACTAATGAGCCATAGTGGTGGTCTAGAGTGATTTGGACACACACCAACAGTTACGAGAGTAAACTGCCACCTAATCTAGTCTCTCAGGCAGTTATGGGAGTGAACTTCCACATAGTCTGAGTTAACTAGTCTATCAGTCTTCAGTTAACTGACTGAAACATAGTGAAGTGAGGAGGAGATCAGGGAATCATCAGTAATGTGCTAGCCTGATGATGATCCCAAGGACAATGTGCATTAGCTGGTGATAATACTAATACTGCATGGTGATAATCCCAATGTAGCATCTAGACTCCACTCAATTGATCAAACTGAAGTGAAAACTGAAGAGAATATTCTTCTAGAGGAATATTCTTCCTAAAATATAGGAGACTGAATAATGACTAATAAACAAGGAAAAACCTTAGGAAAAATAAATCCTAGGTGTGTGTGGAGCAACTCCAACAAATTCATGTGTTTATTACTGGGCTAAATTTGGATCAAGGTTGAATGAGGGTGAAATAATATTAAATGGGGTAAGGAGTGTTGGGTATATGTTATATTCTTTGCATGTGTGTGTGTGGGCGTGTCAGGTTCAACAACTTCGTCTGACAATCCCAGATTAAGGGATTAGGGTTTTGGTATCTACGGAATACCTAAAAACATTGTATATATTGTATGGTGAATGGTGAAATTCGATATAATGAATATAAGAAAGGTTTTCCCTGGTTGAGGGTTTCAGATATAAATCTCTGTGTACTATGTGAATGAGCCATTGATTAATTTATGTTTTTCTTAAGAATCTATATG
>JASDQU010100070.1:170491-181580 GCA_032191745.1 Picea mariana | reverse complement strand
ATCTGAACCATCAACCCATCAAAATTGAGTTTTCTTTGCTCCAATTTCTTATCACAACCCACTCTCCTTATTTTCCCCATTCTAACATTGATTTGAGTCATCCCTCCTTGGTTCACTCAATGTGGTTTCTTTCCTGGACACACTCTTTTCTCTGTATCAATGGAAGTCTTTCATGACCCTCCCATGTTTGGCCATTCCTTTGCTTCATGTTTAAGTCATAATAATTCATCAACATTCTTATCACCTTGTATTGGTTGAAAGGAATCATCGTTTTCTTTCTTATAATAAGTATTTTCCTATTGAATTAAATATATTTTCATCAGGGATTTGATCTAGAGGCTTAGTACCTTAATTTCCATTGTCCTCATTAATGGTTTATCTCATATTTAGTAGTTGATTTCTATCATTGATCTTTGACTAAATGGTTCCTCTCATGCTTGAATTCAACACATTTATTCACACAGTTATGGAGGTTTGTACTAGTACCTTGGTCCCCACTTCTATCAATTTTTAATAGTACCTTGGTCCCCACTTCCATCAATTTGTACTATTACCTTTTCCGCCACTTCCATTATAGGTGGGATACCTTGCATATGGCAGTGATTTCCATCAATGATCCTTGTTTTGATGGTTTCCCCCATGCTCTACTTCAACTCCTTTATTCACATCATGGAGAAACATACTCGATCTTTGTAGTGTTCCAAAGTTCTTGTTTAAGACCATGGATATATGTGGCTAGCATTAACATGTACTTGAACCTCTTATATTCCTAGCCATCCATGACTGAATGCCTCCTCTTCTACATTTACTTTCCCCCTCTGAGAGACATTACTTCCTTGACTTAAACCTAGTATTGATGTATTATGGATTATCTTTCCATTGATGCATATGTCCATGTCTCCATTTTAATTGTTGTATTTAACTTGATTCACATCCAAGTGAGGGAATTCCCTCATCATAAAGAAATTATATATGCATTACCTTTTTATATATAGATAGAGATTATAATTATTTATATGCACATATAATTATAAAGAGATTATATATGCACCTTCTTTTGATCCTTTCTTGAGAAGTTGAATTCCTCCTTTGTCTTCTCCTATGTTTGTATGGAATAAAAATGTGATGTATTTCAACCATTTATTACCCTCCTACCCTCATACAATAGAGGGAATATGTTATCGCCCATAATTTCTCTCCATGTAATGAATCATGTTGATCATCAAAAACATCCAAGTTGAGTCCTCTTAGGATCATAATATTCCCATATCAATTCCATGGCATGAACAAGTTCAAGATAGCATCTCAAAACTTTCATAAATTCCACAAATATGAAACTAAAATATTTTCCCCTTGATACTCACATGACCCTCCTAGGAAATACCTTAAAATCCATGTTACTATTCATAACTAAAAAAGTTAGCAAAAAATAGTAGGAAGACATGCATGCAAATATTTTTTTTTATGAAAGCCTATAAAAATATTCATTAAAAAGCTTGTGTTTCCATGGAATTTATTATCCAATAGAGGTTCTCTCTCATGAAAATTACTATTTAAGCTCTTTCTTGCTTTTTTTCTCTCGTAGAAATTACCGTTCGAGTTGTTGCTTCTTCCATGGAAATTACCATCTTTTTCCTTAAAACAAACCTTGTTCAACTACAAAGAAGTATGTTTAGTAACAATTCTTCATCTTAAAATTTTAGAGGTCTTTCTCTTCCTCTAACTCAACTGCAAAGAAGATTATTTATAAAGAAGTGATCACATGTCAACTTTCTTTACTTTCTCTTTTTAGACTTAGGTTCATATGTTTTTACTTGATAGTTGGAATTGAAAGGAACATTCCATATATTTCTTATCTCTAGTGAACTAGTCTATTAGTGTGAAAGGTCATATTTAAATTTAGCAATAGTGATGCATTTTTTTTTTATCTTTTTATGAAGTACTGTAATTTTGTTGTATCATTCATATGAATGCGCTCATACTAAAGTGGTGCATTGTCATCTTTGAACTAAAACCTCTATAAAAGCTTCTACAATAAAACTTTATTATATTCCCTTCCAATTGTGGAGGTTTCAAAAAAACCCTTTGCAAAAGCCTCTAATAAATTATTTTGGTGTAAACCTTAAAACAAATCCATGTACAAAACCACTTTGATATCATTGTCGTTTGGGACCATTATATTTGATGATGATGGTCTCTTAGAAACCTTTGCAAAAGCCTCTAATAAATTATTTTGGTGTAAACCTTAAAAACAAATCCATGTACAAAACCACTTTGATATCATTGTCGTTTGGGACCATTATATTTGATGATGATGGTCTCTTAGAGATCACCGTCTTTTATTATTATGGGTCTTTAGAGACTATTGCAATAAACAAGATTTTTAATAATGGTACTTTGAGCATTATGGATATATTATTTTTCAAAAGTGGACAAAAACATCATGAAGATGTTTTAATGGCGATAAATATGTTTATCATCATCAAATTTCTCTTTTGGAAATATATTTTCCACTATTATAATTCTAAAATGTAATCATGTTCCCTTGTTTGAGAATCACTTTGATGCCTTCAATACATGCATTTGTCCACACAATAAAGTCTTGATCTCAACAAATAATTATTAGAATGAGTGCAATTGTAAGTATCTTATTCAAAATTTGGAGTATTACTCCATGCCTTTATGTCCATTCAAACTTATTTCCCTTCTTCAAAAGGGAAGTGATGGTATATGAAATTTTAGAAAATCGCTAGGTAGACCTTATGTAATATCTAGAGAGACCCATGAAGATCTAATGTGAGAAATAGTATTCGGACTAAGTCATTCCATGATAGCTTCAATCATCTAAGGATCTACTAT
Source organism: Picea mariana (assembly GCA_032191745.1). Classification (NCBI taxonomy): domain Eukaryota; kingdom Viridiplantae; phylum Streptophyta; class Pinopsida; order Pinales; family Pinaceae; genus Picea; species Picea mariana. Next base: position 178,721 of record JASDQU010100070.1, on the reverse strand, counting down.
AAATTCTTTTTTTTGAAATGATATGGCCCAAATACTAAACCTTGTAATAGAATTCATACTTGTTCAATTTTCCATACAACTTGTGTTTTCTTAGCACTTGTAATATAAGGTGGAAGTGTTCTGCATGCTCTTCTATTGGCCTAGAGAAGCTCAAACTATAATCTCAAAATACAAAGTTCAACTTGTACAAATATTTGCTAAAAACACTATTCAACGAAGATTAGAAAAGTAGCAAGTGCATTGGTTAATGTAAATGATCACACTACCATAAACTCATATTGTCCATAACATGACTAAAAGTAGTAGTATAGATATATATGTTATATGGGCATGGATACACTCAAATATCAATTCAATATTAAAAAGAATGTATCTCCTCTTGTTTTGATCTGTAAACCGCCTTTGATATTCCAATGGTTGGCTCATCAAAATAAATCTAAACTTAAAGCAAATATAGTAAACCTATGCTTGACTATGTGACTATCCTTTTGTATTTTTTAACACTTTAGTAGAAATAAAACACATCATTCATATTCTCTGATTTTTGTGACATATGAAATAGAATACAATAACAAGACACACATAATGGAACACAAATATTTACCTTAGAAACCCATATAGAAAAACTAGCTTTCAATGAAGGATTGTGCCTCTTTCCTTCTTATATTTTGGAGATTGAAACATAGAATACAAGTCTTTCTAAGCTCACTATGAAATATGAGACACTATCATATTCTACAATCCTCTAAAATATGTTTACATCTCTCTACTTTGTTAGCACTTCGTCCACACTCTTGCTCATACTATGAAATAGCTAGCAGCTAGTGAAAAAGTGAACCCTCTTCCCTCCTTTTGCTAGGTTTTTCTTCTCTGCTTTTGCTAGGTTTTTTATAGCTAGAATTAGGGTTAGTGTTAGGTTTATGGTTTCAAAACCCTCTTGTAACCTCCATGATGCTTCTAGATATCTCTAGTGGATCCCCTCATGTTACTAACTCCCCATATTTGAATTATAGTTAGATGACATGGTTACAACTTGGACATGTGGGAATATTTGGATTACATTACCTTGTCGGGGCTTAGAATTTCTCATATGAAATCCATTTTAGGAGCATGATAGCTCATTATAAATATATCAATGATAAGAGAAAATGTTGTCAGGGATTGGGTAATCCTATTGCATTCCTGAGCTATCACATGCTAAAAAAAGAATGTTTAGGACCTTAAAAATGCATTGAACAAAATAAAAACCATCCTTGAGATGTTTCAAATTCTAATATATCCCATATATAGCATTAATAAATTCATATGGTACTTGTGTAGATCCATTTTGGATCATCCCTCCACATTTGGGAGGCTTTTGGTCTCCAAAATATTTATTTTTTAAGGAGATGAGGAAAAAATTTCTTAGCTTTATCCTTGGATTACCATTTGGCCTCCGTTGGTAGCTAACCCTTCAATCCCTCTTTCCAAAGTTCTTATTGAAAATTTGGGTCAATTTTGGTATTCTTAAAAAAAATGTGTCCTCTAGTAATTTTTCTTGTGCATCTAGTGCCAAATATTGAATGGAAGGTAAGACTTGGCCCCCTTCACCTTCATCAAGCATGGATGGATTGTAGAGTTTTAGGTTCTCTACATTTACTATTGAGTAAATGTGCATATTAGGTGGAAGACTGAGTTTGTAAACAGTGTTTCCTACCTTATATATCATAAGTTCCATATCTTAGGGGTTTCCTTATCTTCCTTTGTCCTTGTAACTTTTCCTTATTAAGGTGCAACCAAACTTTGTCTCCTACTTGGAAGATCTTTTCAATCCCATGTTTATCATGTTTGGTATTGTATTTCTCCGAAGACTAATTTAGCTTCTTTTCAACTTGTAAGTGTAATTTCCTTATCTTGCCTATAAACTTTTATGCCTTCAATGCATCACTTGAGGCTTCTTCCCCTAATTCAAGTTTCCCATATACAATATCCAATGGTGTTTGTGGAAAATATCCAAAACAAATTTCAAAAGGAGACTTACTAGTGGAAGTGTGGATAGCTCTACTATAAGAATGTTGTATGGAAACAAATTTTTTATCCTAGGTCCTTGGATGATTATGATTGTAACCTCTCAAAATTTGAACCATAACCCTATTTACTACCTATGTCTACCCATGAATATATGGGTGAAAGGTAGTGGATCTCTTTAACTTGGCATCCAACTTCTTCCATACTAAATTTAAAATAATGCTAAGGAATCTAGTATCTCTATCAGAAATTATTCTCCTTGGAATCCCAAAGTGCACCCTACCCTTTCAAAGAACAATATTGCAACCTTCTTGTTCTTTGATAGTCTTCTTACAAGCCATCAAAAAACACATCTTGTTGAAATTTTATACTACCACATACAATTAGTCATGCCCTCTTCTTGTCCACAAAAAACCATCAACAAAGTCCTTGGATATTATTTCCCATGTCCTTGTAGATACTAGAAGTGGACCATACAATCCTTTCTTCCTATTACTAGGCTTGCTTGTGCAAAATAAAATACAACCTTTGATAAATCTAGCTACTTATTCTTGCATGTTGGGCCAATAAATATAACCCTACAAGTTAGTCATAGTCTTCCCAACACCAAAATGGCTAACAACCTTAGAGGTTTAAGCCTCCCCTGTCAATTGTGTACACAAATCTTGCCCATATTGGAGATGGTAATCAACATATGTTTGTCCTTTTCTTCCTTATAGCCACTGACACACCCCCTTGAAGTCTTCATCTTCCACATAATCTTCTCTATATGCTTCATAAGTGAATCCCTCGATGTGCATAATGGCTCCCAAATTTAGAATCTTTGGTGCTAGTGGCCTAGATAGAAAATCATCCAACTTGTTGTTTGTGCCCTTCTTATATTTCATCACCATATTATATTGTTGCAGAAATTCCATCCATTTATAGTGTCTTACTTATTGTAGTTTATGCCAAGTTTTAAAGTATTATAAAGGATGGTAATCAATATGGATGATGGTCTCGTTATCTGGTGGATAGGGCTTCCACTTATTCACTACTTGAACTAAGGCATATAACTCCTTGTCTTATGTAGTGTAGTTCAATACTACTCCATCAAATAGCTTTGAATGGTAGCAAACTAGTCTCCTCCTTGTATTAATAATGCTCCCATAGCATACCCACTAGCATTAATTTCCATTTCAAAGGACTTGTACAAGTTAGGTAGTGCTTGAACTGGGGCTTGACTAATATTCTATTTCAATTCTTCAAAGGATGTGTGCAACTTCTTACCCCACTGAAAACTCTTACCACTGATTATTAAAGCATGATGTGACACTGACATAGCTAAAATGATGCTATGGAATTCCTTAAATATTGGGTAGCTCCCACAAAACTCCTAACTTTTGTGATATTAGTATGAGTGGGCCATTTGAGTGTGGCCTCTATCTTTTTAGGATCAATATTCAACTCACCTCCACCAATCACATGCCCCAAGTACATTAAGGACCGCTTAGAGAACTCACACTTCTTGATGTTTTCTAGAATCTAATGCTTCCTTAGTGTTTCTATATCCTACTTTATATGTAACACATGCTCCTCCCAAGTAGAACTAAAGATCAAAATGTCATCTAAATAGATTATGACAAATGAGTCTAGGAATGGATGCAACCCATCATCCATTAAATGCATAAAAGTAGTTGGTGCATTACTCAATTGAACCAAAATGAATTACTAACCACTCATAAAGACATTTCTTTGTCTTGAAGGTTTTATTCCAAGTGTCTTCTTTCTTGATATAGAATTGATGATATCTAGATTTGAAATCTAGCTTGGTGAAGTACTTTTCATATAACAAGTCATCAATCTAGAGAAAATGATCTCGATTCTTGAGAGTGATATTGTTTAGATTTTTGTATTCAATTCATATTCTCCAAGGCTCATCCTTCTTTAGAAAAAATATAACCAAGGAACCACATGGAAATATACTTGGCCATATGGATCGTTGCTAAAACAATTCCTACAACTACTCCTTCACTTCATCTAACTCTAATATGGATTGTATGTATAGTCCTATATTTGGTAAAGGATATTTTAGTAGTAATTGTATCTCATGCTCTAGTTCCCCCTTAAGTGGCATTCATTTCGAATCTTGGAACACTCCTTTGTATGCCTTCAATAGATCTTCAAATTGGTACTTCTATTCTTTTGCACATCCTTCAAAGGATGCCTTCACACCTGCAAAAATGGCATCCTTATAGTTCTATCTCAAGAAAAGTACATACTTCTTAGTTGAGCCAATTGATCTCTTAGCTTGGTGTGTTCTCACCAAAGAGATCTTATACTTCCCCTTGTATACATTGATGATAGATGATTTACCATCCTTGATTAGGTGGTATTGTTTGGCCCTTTTCATGAAGACAATATCCCTCATATACAAATAGGGGCTACCAAACACACACTATAGGCATCAAGTGGTACTGCATCGACTTCTATTTCATCAATAAAATTTTCACTAATAAAAAACCTAAGCTTACATTATTTGGTAAATTTTAACTCTACAGCCTTATTTTCCCAACCCAAAGGGTATTGATGAGGGTGATCATGCATCTCTAAACCAAATTTACTTACTAGGTACTATGCAATGAGGTTTTCATGTGACCCATAATTGAATAGAGCATCTACCTTGTTCTTCATATTTGAATCTTGATATGGAACACATATTTCTTCTCCTTAGGTTGAAGGATACTCAAGTTCACCTCCTTGTGTGATGTTGTGTAGACAATATTTTTGTCCACATTTGAGTTGTTTTCTATCTCCTTTCCTACTTCCATTAGAAGACTCTTCTTCTTGGAATTATCCTACTTGTGGCTCCTAGGATTATACTTTGGATGTAATTTTGAACATTCTTCTTTTATGTGATCGTCAATGTTGCAGTGGTCACAATGGTGATTAGGGTCCTTGCATACATGTGCAACGGTAGCAGTCTTCTTATTTTTTCATTTTCCCTTCTTCTTCTTGTCCTTGTTGGAAGCCTTGTGTTGATATATATGCTTTGTACCATTTGGTTATTGCTTCTTCTTGTTAGATTCAATGCGTTGGGCCTGTACTCATGCCTCATCTATGATCTTAGGATTACATGACATAACTTTTCTTCTTATGTGACCATGAAGATCCCCGTAGGTACTTGATGGCCACATATGTTTCTCGAATATTTATTCCCAACTAGATGGATTGATTCTATAACTTTATATTGTACTCTTATAAGATTTTTCCTTACCTCTAGTACCATCAAATTATTCGGCTGTCTTCATACTCGACAAGGTAAAATTGGGACTTTATGAGGCCTTTAAATACTTCCCACTTAATTATTGATGGGTACCCCCCTAACCTAACGGCTTGGGTGTGGCTTTCCCACCAAGTCTATGCATATCCTTCTAGATTTAGTTTAGAAAATGTTATTTTTTAATCCTTGTGTATATTACATACATTGAAATCGACTTCTAATCGTTGCAACCAATGTTTTAATTTAAGTGTGTTTACCTCACCTTCATAGGGATTGATATCGACCTTTGCTTCCATTTTTAATAGTTAACGAGAATATTGGATATTGGAGTCACCTTTTTTAAGATTTAGTTCTTCCTTCTCTTCCTTGAATTTCTCATAATTTTTTGGTTTATCATGATATGTGTGTTTATGATATCTTAGCTTCAGGAGGTATTCCCACAAGAGTCCAAGATGTTAGGCATGTGGGAATCTTCGTTGGCACCATTTTTTCCTTTCGTTTGAGTGAAATCTACCTCGGAATGAGGCTAGGGCCTCATGAGCAAGTTGATGGGATTTGTGGGCTTGTGTGGGGGTGCCACACCCACAAAGAGAATCAAAATATTCTAATTAATTGTTGAGTTTGGAAGGGGTGCATAAAATCACTAATTGGACTTGTATATAAAGGAGAGAGGTCACTGTGACATTTGATTAACTGTGAAAATATGGAGATAAGATAAGTGAGTGAGCATGTGTGCTAGGAGGCTTGGTGATTTCAGCAAGGGAATGTCTCTAACTTTGGTAAATCTGGCCTAGGAGAAAGGCAACTGCAGAAGGAAGAAACTGTACGAGTGGAGTGAATTGTACAAAAGTGTCCAAACAAATTTTCTTACATGTACGCCAGTAACAATGGGCACAATCATGTACATATGCGGATTGCAGTGGGCACAATCATGTATGTACAATGTGGGACACATTAAGATGAATCGTGTATACATGGGTTGCAATAGGAAAAATCACATATGTACGTGGGTTGCATAAGGGTGAATCACATACATCTGTACAAGGTTTTTGAGCATGAGTAGGTACGCATAGGCTGACATTAGTAGGTCGTATAGGTGGTTTGCAACATATTTGTAAGCTGTGATTTGTCCCAAGTATTTTGCTGATATTTTGTGGTTTTGGAAGGACAAGGTTGTCCTCAAATTTTGGTGAATTTATTTTGGCTTGGAGGGCTAGTTTTTTCCCTTAGAATTTCTGAATTTGATTAAGTTATGGAACAAAATTTTTGTGTCTCATGTGTATTGATGATTCATCTCTGATCTTATTTTTTCTGCTGCTATATTTTTGAATTAATAATTTCAGTGTAAAATTTTTCGGTAATAACAGTTAGGGTTTAATGTTAGATCACTAAGAAGCAATTTTCAAATATGAAATTAGTCACATAGAGTTGCATGTGAAAATTGACATGGTTTCAGGGCTTGGGATCTGAAGAGAAGGGGATCATCTTGAGAAACATTCTTGGCTACAACATTGGAAGAGTGGTGTTCTTGTTCTTGTTTAGGGCAGTTCACCATGGTAAACACATTGAAGATTGAGGACATGTTGGAAGGGGCAACTAAATTCTGGGATTGGAAGGCTAGGGATCTCCTTCTGTTGGAAGAAAATGTCCTCAAGGATTATGTTGAGGGTGTGGTTGCAACTCACACTGATCTACAAGAATTGAAAACACACAAGAAGAAGGAAGGGAAGGCCAAGCGGGTGTTGCTAGAATCTATGAGGGATCACTTGATTCCTCACATCTCATAGAGGAAAACTGCCAAGGATATGTATGATGCTTTGGTAGGTCTATACCAAAACAAGAATATTGGTAGGAAGTTGCATTTGAAGCACCAACTTCAAATTTTCAAGATGTCCAATGAGGATACAATCATGAGCTACCTTATGAATATTACTTAGATATGATATCAGCTTGCAGTGATCAATGAGATAGTTGGAGATGTTGAGTTGGTGAATGTAGCATTGAGAGGTCTTCCCAGGTCTTGGGGACCATTTGTGCTGGGAATATGTGCATGAGATACATTTCCAACCTTTGATAGACTATGAACATAATGTATCCAGGAGGAGACTCGATTAGTGTTCAGGGATGGTATGGATGGTATGGTGAAGAGTAGTAGTTATGAGAACCAGGACCTTGCAACCCGCACTAGGAAGGAAAGAAGAGGTTTGCTAGGGAGAAGGGATTCTCTCAAGAGATAAGAATCTCCAAAGTTGAGACAAAAAAAGGATATTAGCTAGATCAGATGTTTCGAGTGTCATGATTATGGTCATTATGCTTTACAATGTCCGCATTAGAAGGGAAGGGGAAGAAAGCAACATACATTAGCAACAGAGGTTGATGAGGTTGCAGACATGTTCCAGAGGGAGATCTTGTTGGTCTCCTCCATTTTAGGTACAGTCTCTAGTAGGGGGACCTGGTTGGTGGATAACATAGAATCTTTCCATATGATAGGTGTACCTAGGTTATTTAATAGCTTCACACAGACTGGATCAGACTTGTGTTTGGAGATTGGTATGGGAACCAAGCATGTAGTGTGAGGATCTAGTATGATATCGTTCAGATTGGATTCATGTGAGGTGTTGAGGGTGTCGAATGTATTATGGGTTCCAAAACTCAGGAGGAATGTTCTCGAGGTCTCAGAGATTGAGAAGAAGGGCTTGGGAAGGATGGAAGGCATACTCCTCAAGTATGAGAGCACACATCTAGAGGAAGACCAACATGGAACTACCACAAAGGTGCACCTCCTTCCAGATGCGACACACTTCACCAAAAAGGCCAAATGGAGTGCATATCTACCTAGGAGTTTAGGCACAAGTCCCAAGGACCAGGAACTGGTCAACTTGTTGGTTGTGGAGCCTGATTATCTTCCTAGTTTATAGGTCTTTTACTTTCAGCCGTGTTTATACCCCATGAAGTATTTAC
>JASDQU010100070.1:137207-161727 GCA_032191745.1 Picea mariana | reverse complement strand
AAAAGAATTAAAATATTCTAATTAATTGTTGAGTTTGGAAGGGGTGCATAAACTCACTGATTGGACTTGTATATAAAGGAGAGAGGTCACTATGACATTTGATTAATTGTGAAAATATGGAGATAACATAAGTGACTGAGCATGTGTGCTAGGAGGCTTGGTGATTTCAGCAAGGGAATGTCTCTAACTTTGGTAAATATGGCCTAGGAGAGAGGCAGCTGCAGAAGGAAGAAATTGTACGAGTGGACTGAATTGTACAAAAGTGTCCGAACAAATTTTCTTACATGTACGCTAGTCACAGTGGGAATAATCATGTACATACGCGGATTGCAGTGGGCACAATCATGTATGTACATGGGACACATTAAAGTGAATCGTGTGTATGCAGGTTGCAATGGGAAAAATCGCATATGTATGTGGGTTGCAGAAGGGTGAATCACATACATATGTACAAGGTTTTTGAGCATGAGTAGGTTTGTACAAGTTGACATCAGTAGGTCGTATAGGTGGTATGAAACATATTTGTAAGTTGTGATTTGTCCCAAGTATTTTGCTGATATTTTATGGTTTTGGAAGGACAAGGTTGTCCTCAGATTTTGGTGAATTTATTTTGGCTTGGAGGGCTAGTTTTTTCCCGTAGAATTTCTAAATTTGATTAAGTTACATAACAATATTTTTGTGTCTCATGTGTATTGATGATTCATCTCTGATCTTATTGTTTTTGCTGCTATATTTTTTAATTAATAATTTCAATGTAAAATTTTTCAGTAATAACAGTTAGGTTTTAATGTTAGATCACTAAGAAGCAATTTTCAAATATGAAATTAGTCACACAGAGTTGTATGTGAAAATTGACATGGTTTCAGGGCTTGGGATCTGAAAAGAAGGGGATCATCTTGAGACACATTCTTGGCTACAACATTGGAAGAGTGGTGTTCTTGTTCTTGTTTAGGGCAGTTCACCATGGTAAACACATTGAAGATTAAGGACATGTTGGAAGGGGCAACTAACTTCTGGGATTGGAAGGCTAGGGCTTTCCTTCTGTTGGAAGAAAATGTCCTCAAGATTATGTTGAGGGTGTGGTTGCAACTCACACTGATCTACAAGAATTGAAAACACACAAGAAGAAGGAAGTGAAGGAAAAGAGGGTGTTTCTAGAATCTATGAGGGATCACTTGATTCCTCACATCTCATAGAAGAAAACTACCAAGGATATGTATTATGCTTTGGTAGGTCTATACCAAAACAAGAATATTGGTAGGAAGTTGCATTTGAAGCACCAACTTCAAATTGTCAAGATGTCCAATGAGGATACAATCATGAGCTACCTTATAAATATTACTCAGATATGAGATCAGCTTGCAGCGATCAATGAGATATTTGGCGATGTTGAGTTGGTGAATGTAGCATTGAGAGGTCTTCCCAAGTATTGGGGACCATTTGTGCTAGGGATATGTGCATGAGATACATTGCCAACCTTTTATAGACTATGAACATATTGTATCCAGGAGGAGACTCGATTAGTGTTCAGGGATGGTATGGATGGCATGGTGAAGAGTAGTAGTTATGAGAACCAAGACCTTGCAACCCGCACTAGGAAGGGAAAAAGAGGTTCGCTAGGGAGAAGGGATTCTCTCAAGAGATAAGAATCTCCAAAGTTGAGATGAAAGAAGGATATTAGCAAGATCAGATGTTTTGAGTGTCATGATTATGGTTATTATGCTTCACAATGTCCACATTAGAAGGGAAGGGGAAGAAAGCAACATACATTAGCAGTAGAGGTTGATGAGGTTGCAGACATGTTCCAGAGGGAGATCTTGTTGGTATCCTCCATTTCAGGTACAATCTCTAGTAGGGGGACCTGGTTGGTGGATAACATAGCATCTTTCCATATGATATGTGTACATGGGTTATTTAATAGCTTCACAGAGACTGGATTAGACTTGTGTGTGGAGCTTGGTATGGGAACCAAGCATGCAGTGTGAGGATCTGGTACGATATCGGTCAGATTGGATTCATGTGAGGTGTTGAGGGTGTCGAATGTATTATGGTTTCCAAAACTCAAGAGGAGTGTTCTCTCGGTCTCAGAGATTGAGAAGAAGGGCTTGGGAAGGATGGAAGGCACACTCCTCAAGTATGAGAGCACACATCTAGAGGAAGACCAACATGGCACTACCACAAAGGTGCACCTCCTTCCAGATGTGACACACTTCACCAAAAAGAAAAAATGGAGCGCATATCTACCTAGGAGGTTGGGCACAAGTCCCAAGGACCAGGAACTGGTCAACTAAGATAGTTTTTAGGGTTTGGGACCTTTTCTAGTTGTTGGTTAGTTAGAATTGGTCCACTTTTGATCAGAACCATTGTATGTTCAGCCTATCCTATATAAAGGCTGCATATTCTACTAAATAATATGAATGGCTCATTTTGGTTACTCATATCCTGTGTTGTTTTTTCTTTCTCTGTAGTATTACAAATCAAATGGTATCAGAGCATCAATCCAAGGTGCTTCTACTCCACTAGTCAGATATTTCAGTGGTAGATCTAGGAAAACCCATATCCCTTCATGGTATGTGCTAGGTTTGGAATTTTTTTTGGAGATAAGGGATGCACTAGGGTTTATTTTCACCCTCCTCTCTCTCTCTCTAAAGAGGTGCACTAGGGAAACCCCTTCCTCCTCGCAACTCAGTAAGATTTATAGAGGTGCACTAGAGCAACCCCCTCCTCCTCTTCGCTCAGTTTGCAGTCCAGAGGTGCGCTAGGGTTTTTCTCCTCCTCATCTCTTTAGATTAGTGGCCTATCTTTCATATCTGGATAGGATAAACATTAGTTTATGAATATCATGTCTCCAAGAAGGGACACTTCAGAGGATGATGCCTCTTCTGTCAACTCTTCCTCTATCCAAGAGTTGGCTTTGGATCTTCATGAGCTTATTATATTGCAACGTCTAAATCCAACTCCTTTTCAACTGGATGCAGGCTTCCAACCTCTTAAGTTCTCTGGGAAGATCAATGGGGACATTGTATATTCCTAGATTTGAAGTCTCTCTACATACTTCAACACTCATCATGACATTTCTTATGAGTAGAAGCTTCAAATTGATAGTTTACAAATGGAAGGAATTACCCAGGCCTGGTGGGATATTCTAGCCATTGGGACCCAACTCATTGTGGATTTTCATGCATCAGCCTCATCTTCTAATCCTCTTATTGGCACTTGGGAATTTCTCTGTCAAGAAATCCGTAGAAGATTCTATCCTCCTGACTACCATTAAAATCTCCTGGCTCGTTGGTTGCAGCTCCGTTAGTTCTCAGGCCAGTCTGTGCAACAATACATTTAAATCTTCACCAGGATCCCCATCTAGATTCATATTAAGGACTCCGAAGAGGTACTCATAGTAAAGTTTAATTATGGTTTATTGAATTTTTTACGCAAGGAGGTGGATATTTTTGGCAATAGTTCTCTGGATAAGGATTTCTCTGGCACTCTAGTAGTTGAGCGTAATATATCCCCTCACTTGAAATCCCCTCAATCTTGTCCTAACTCATCCTCTACACCGTCCTCTCCAAAATATCCCTCTTACCCTAAGTATACTAAAGGGTTTCCATAACACCATCGATTGTCGTGTCTTACATAATATGTCTACTTCCAAAATAAAAATTGTCGATACTCCTAAGTCCTCATCTTTAGTGGCCCCTCCTTCTGAGCCAATTCTATTTAGAAAATCCCACAACTACAAACCCCTATTTTCTTTTGATGGCTACTAATTCTAATTCTACCTTGGCTGCCCCTCTCTTCACCCATAATTCCCAAATCAAGCAATCTCTTGCAAGGCTCATTATTGATAATGGAAGCCAACATAATTTAGTAGCTCATTATTTGGTGAATCGATTAAACCTACCCACCACCCTTCAACCCTCTCCTTATCAAATAGGGTGGGTTCATAAGGACAAACCTTGTCTCATGGTCACACAACGGTGTGTTGTCACCTTTTCCATTGGACCTTTCTGTGATTCTTTCCTTTGTGATGTGTCTCTGTTGGATTGTGAAAATCTTCTTTTAGGAATCCCATACTAGGAACAACGTGATTCCATCTATCATGCTCGCACCCATCAGTATCACCTCAAACAATATGGTAAAACTTATGTTCTTGCCACTTCATCCCTGAAAGCTCCTCCTCTGCTCGTTGTCCAAGCTATCGTTTGCCAAGTAAGCCTCAATAAACCCCTCTCCTTATGCCTTGTGCGCCCTATTAAGCCAGATCAGACACTCGAGTCCATTTCACGTGATATGTCTGTTTTTCTCTCTAAATTTTTTTATGTCTTTTCCCCTTCATAAGGCCTTCCACCTCAGTGCCCTATTGAGAATTCTATCGACCTCATTCATGTTACTGATATTCCTAATTCTGCTTCGTATCATTTGGATCCCCGTGAGGCTGAGGAAATTGAATGCCAACTCTAACAACTTCTCAATGCCGACCATATCCAACCCAACTTCTCTCTTTGCACCCCACCCTCCTTCATTATTCCCAAAAAGGAGAGTGGTGAGTGTTGTTTAGTCATCGATTATCGCACTTTCAACAATATTACTGTAAAAAATCGTTATCCTCTCCATCGTATCAAATGCTTTCTTGATCAACTCAAAGGGGAATTTTTTTTTACAAAGTTGTATCTCACAGTGGGATATCACCAAGTGTGCATGGTTGCTACCGACACTTGGAAAACAAATTTTAAAACTAGATTTGGGCTCTATGAATGCATGGTGATGCCTTTTGGCCTCACCAATGCCCCTGCCACATTCCAACGACTCATCAATGATATATTCCATACTCTTTTGGGCTGCATTGTGGTCACCTATTTGGATGACATTCTGGTCTTCAGTAAGACTTGGGAGGAACACTTACAACATGTGCACAACATACTCCAATTGTTGCGTACCAATCACCTCCAGGTCAAGGAACACAAGTCCTCCTTTGGCCATACCTTTGTCTCTTATTTGGGGTTTGTCATCGATCAAAAAGGTGTATGTCCTAATGCTTCTAAAGTTCAGGCTCTAGCACAATGGCCTTCTCCTCAGTCCATGCTGGCCCTTAAAATTTTTCTTGGTGGAATCAATTTTTACAGAAAATCCATTCCTTACTTCTCTCAGTTGTCCAAGCCCCTTCATTATTTGGATAATCACTCCAATTTTCTTTGGAATCCGATGGCTCAGGAGTAGTTCCAACACCTTAAAGAGGCCCTTTGTTCAGCACCCGTTCTCCATTTTCCTGATCTTCAACAACCTTTTGAAATTGAGTCTGATACCTCTCAACATGCGATTGGTACATTTCTTAAACAAGTAGGACATCCCATTGCTTATCATTCTGATACATTGGCTCAAGCCAAACAACACTACAATACCTACGATAATGAATTCTACAGCTTGGTTCATGCCTTAAAACAATGGCGCCACTATATCTTGGGTAAGGAGACCATTCTTCATACTAATCAACATCCTTTGATTTTTATTAATTCTCAGTCTAAGCTCTAGGAACAATGTCACTTAAAGTGGGTTTCTTATCTACAACAGTTCCACTTGGTCATCAAATATAAGAAAGGGGCCACCAATCGCATGGATGATCTTCTTAACTGACCTCCTCCTCAAATACTTCAAATATTGTATGTACGTTGTGTTTCTTATGAAGATTGTAAGCCTCTATATGCCTCTTACCCTTTCTTTAGTACCATCTAGATTGCCTTGCAACAACCTACTGCCATTAACCAGACCCCTTTCCTAGACTACCACATTCAAGATGGTTGGTTGTATAAGTTTGACAACTTATGTGTGCCTACTACTGACAATGTCCTTGTTCTCATTTGAAAATCCCATGCCTCCTCTTATGGTGGGAACTTTGGCACATTCAAAACTACTCAACATCTTTAGTGTCACTTCTTTTGGCTTGCTTTATAGCGCCAAGTTGAGAAATTTATCCGAGCTTGTACCCTTTGCAGTCAACATAAGTTGTCCAACCACAAGTATGGCCTCTATCAACTTGTCCTTGGGAATCTATCTCTATGGACTTCATCATCGGTCTTCCCATGACCTTTCATCATCATGATGCCATTTGGGTGGTTGTGTGTCGCTTCTTCAAAATGGCCATTTTTGTCCCTTGCACTAAGACTATTGTTGCTACTCAAACTGCAAATCTCTTTTTCACTTAGATGTGGACTCATTTTGGTCTCCCCTCCAACATTATCTCTGATCGTGATGCACGTTTCCTCAATACATTTTGGAAAACTCTCTGGTCTCTATTGGGGTGTCACCTAAAATATTCCACTTCTTTTCATCTGTAGACAGATGGACAAACCGAAGTTGTTAACTATAGTCTAGGCCATGCCCTCCACATTCATTTTACCAAATCTAAATAGTGGGATGCCACCCTCCACATTGTCCAACACAGTTATAATAGGGTAGTTCATGTTTCTACTAGCTTGTCCCATTTCAAATCTTGCTTTGGGTATCAAAATGTTGCCCCTTATGAGTTGCCTTTACATCTCCAACCTTATGGTACTCCTCGACAACAAAAAGAGAAAACCTTTGCCTCGTTCTTTTTGCAAACCTTGGCTCATAAACAAGCTCAAGTTTATGAGGCTTTACAAGCTTCCCAATAATGTTATAAGGCCCTTCATGATGTGCACGTGCAACCACTCTCTTTTTCCTCTGGTGAAAATGTATGATTTGACATGGAGCACCAACGCTTTCGGTCCTAGTGTTATCACAAGCTGAAACCCCTTTGTTATGGTCCTTACACAGTTCTGCAACAAGTTGGAGACAATACTCATCACCTAGAATTTCCACCAAAGTTGGTTATTCACAATGTGGTAAATGTGAACAGTCTCAAACACTATGAGCCTCCCCTTCTAGAAGAAGAGGTCATAATCTCGCATCGCTCTGAGTTGGTTCTATATTTCCAACCACCTCTCCTTTAGGACACATTGTTGGATACATGCACCACCACTACTCGCACTCAATAACACACTTCATTTCTAGTGGGTCACAAGGGTCAACTTCCAACCCAATCTAAATGGCTATCACAGTCTTCCATGTCTCAACAGTTTCTGCAGTTTCTCATGGAAGTCGGGACACTTCTAGGATTAAACAAAGAGGAATTAGACAAGCCAGAAGGCACACTCCCCAAGGATGAGAGCACGCATCTTGAGGTAGACCAGCATGGCACTACCACAAAGGTGCACCTCCTTCCAGATGCAATGTCACCACAAAGGCTAGATGGAGCACATCTCTACCTGGGAGGTTGGGCACAAGTCCCAAGGACCAATAACTTGTCAACTAAGATAGTTGTTAGGGTATGGGACAATTTCTAGTTGTTGGTTAGTTAGAATTGGTCCACTTTTGATCAAAACCATTATATGTTCAACTTATCCCATATAAAGGTTTCCTATTCTACTAAATAAGATGAATGGTTCATTTTTCTTACTCATATCATGTGTTTTTTTAATCTTTCTCTGGTGAATGTTCTTTTGATTTATCTGTAGTATTATAGATAAGGGATACCATATATTGTTTTGAGAAGGACATGTGATTTTTGTTCCCAGACGATCTAGCTTTAGATCAGCAGTGGTTCTTGTAATTAGGGAGGGAAACCTTTATAGGCTAAGGTGCTAGCCTATGAGAGTTGTGGCTAGCAGTAGCAGAGAGACAAATGAGGAAGAGCAGGTGGCTCCACCAGTGATGAGGCAGGTATCCCCACCGGTATTTCTATCTTAGAGTGAGATTGGACAACAATACTTGCTTCAGTGGCCAAGGATGCAACCAGTCAGAAGAACTGGGAACAAGATTTGCTTTAGTGATAGAGGGAGAAACCAGTTAGGAGGATTGGAGTGTAGCTATAGTAGAGGAGACAGATTCACTTCCAGTGTGGGAGATAGAGGTACATCCAAATGATGGTGGATGGCATACCTCCATCTCTAAGAGGGAGTGTTGTTTATATTGTATATTCAAGAGGTATTCCCATAAGAGGCCAAGGTGTCAGGCATGTGGGAATCTTCATTGGCACCGGTTTAGCCTTTCATTTCAGTGAAATAGGCCCTGGAATGAGGCTAGGGACTCGTGGGAAAGTTGATGGGATTTGTGGACTTATGTGGGGGTGCCACACCCACAAAGAGGACTAAAATATTATAATTAATTGTTGAGTTTAGAAGGGGTGCCTAAACTCACTCATTGGACTTGTATATAAAGGAGAGAGAGTTCATTGTGACATTTGATTAATTGTGCAAGTATGGAGTTAGCATAAGTGAGTGAGCACTTGTGCTAGGAGGCTTGGTGATTTCAAAAAGGGAATGTCTGTAACTTTGGAAAATTTGGCCTAGGAGAGAGGCAGTTGTAGAAGGAAGAAATTGTATGAGTGGAGCAAATTGTATGAAAGTGTCCATACAATTTTACGTACATGTACATGGGTCGCAGTGGGAATAATAATGTATGTACAAGGATTGCAGTGGGCACATTCGCATATGTATGTGGGTTGTAGTAAGGTGAATCATGTATACATGGGTTGTAGTGGGTACAGTCGTGTATATACTCAGGTTGCAGAAGGGTGAATTGCATACATTCGTACAATGTTTCTGAGCAGGAGAAGGTCTATATAGGTTGACGTCAACAACAATAAAGGTGATTTCAACATGCCGTACATGTGTTCTACAACATATTTGTAAATTTTCATTTATCCTAAGTATTTTGCTGATATTTTGTGTTTTTGGAAGGACAAGGTTGTCCTCAGATTTTGGTGAATTTTTATTGGCTGGGAGGGCTGGCTTTTCCCCTCAAAATTTATGAATTTGATAAAGTTATATAAAAAAAAAAAATTGTGTCTCATGTGTATTGATTATTCATCTATGATCTTGTTGTTTCTGCTGTTATATTTTTCATTCAATAACTTCAGTGATAACATCTAGGGTTTACTGTTAGATCACTAGGAAGCGATTTTCAGATATGAAATTAGTCACATAGAGTTGCATGTGAAAATTGACAATTTGGGATTCTTTGAAAATGGATCGATATTCTTCTCAAGAGTGGTCGGGAATATGGCCATGCTCCTAGAGATATAAACTACTTGAACTTCCAACCTTGAAAATCAAGGGGTCTTTCCTAGTGATCTTCATCATTTTTTTCATATTGTAGTTGCTTATTAACTCTTCTCGTGTTGATCTCGAGATCAATAAGGTACAACTCTCTTGTAGATTTGGATTTCTTGAGTCAGGTAAGCATATAATACTCCTCAAAACACAAAAAACCCAAGCAAAACCTCTCTAACACTAGTATGACCTGTAAATCACCTTAGATATTCCAATGGTTGGCTCATCAAAACATATCTAAACTTAAAATGATTAGAGTGAGCCTCTGATCAATTGTGTGACTATATTGTTGTATTTTTTTAACACTTTAGCATAAATAAAACACACCATTCAAATTCTTTAACTTCTCGATATATGAAATAGATTACAATAACATGGCCCACTCTGGAACACAAAATTTACCTTGGAAACCATATGACAAAATCCAACATTCAATGAAGGACTATGCATTTCATATTCTTATATTATGGAGATTACAATACATAATACAAAGCTTTCCAAGATTACTATGAAGCTATGAGACATTATGGTATCATATATTCCTCTACAAAATGTGTTTGTCTCTCATATTTATTAGTGCCTCCTCCACACACTTGCTCATCTATATAACAATTAACAACTAATAAAAAAGTGGACCTTCTTCCCTCCTTCTGCTAGGTTTTTGTTTGCTAGAATTAAGGTTAGGTTTTTTTTAACTCTTGGAACCTCCATGATACTTTTAAAAGTGTCTAGTGGATTCCCCCATTTTACTAACTCTCCATATTCGAATTATGGTGAGTTGACATGGTCACCACTTGGACAGGTGGGGAATATTTGTACCATTACATTTCCAGGGATTAAAATTTCTTATATAAACTTTATTTTAGATGCACGAAAGCTTGTTGGAAAGGTATCGATGATAAGAAAAAATGTTAATCAAGGATTAGGGGATCCTATGGAAATCCAAAGTTGTCACAAGGCCAAGAAAACACTATTTAGGGCCTCAAAAATGTGTTGGAAGTTGATGAATCAAATTTGACAAAATAAACACCATCCCTGAGATGTTCCAATTCCAAACTCTCTTATCTATAACATCAATAATTTTGTATGGTACCTTTGTAGATCCATTTCGAATCACTTTTTATCTTAGTCAATATTATATCTATTCTTGATGGTATCCTTGTTAAACTTCATAAAATGAATGTGTAAGTGTTCAACTCTTTTTTTTCATAAAGACTGGATCTCTTAAGGTGAAACACTAGGTTGAATATAACCTTTATCTAACAAACTCTTTTATTCCCATCTTCAATTCTAATAGTTCATGTGATCATTTTCTAGAAGTATCCCTAGTTATAGGTTTTTTCTATTGGCACAAGTTCAATGGAAAAATTCACTTCTCAAAGAGCTTACGTTTAAGCACTATATTCCCAAACATCGACACTTTGTCAAATTCTAATGTTTAGAACCTACTTGATCAAAACCTTTGGTCCTTTCTTAAAATTTTTATTTTTGAGTAGTATATTCCTTACAACAAACACCTAGTGAAATATTTATTCTCAACCATGCCTAAAAACATGTTTTTTACCTCAGCTAGAAAATTGTGAGCAACAATAATGTCCTTAGCTATAGTTCAACATGACTTTCGTCAAGTAATAAACACTCCTCTATAATGAATAAAATAGTAATATTTTTTTTCTTAATAATAAGTTTTCCTTAGTAGTAACAAAACTTTACCATCAACTATTCTTAGAAAAAAACACACAAGAAGTTTTACAATTCTAGTTTTCTACTAAAGACTTTCTTTAATACATGCTTTCTTTAATTTCGTTTTACAAAAATTAGCCCATCTTTAGACTATAAATCTCAACACAAAACTCAAATACTATTATGTAATGGACACACATGTTTCTCTTCATTGAATATGGATATAGATTCAAAATTATTTGTTCCCAGCTTTCTTGAGACAATAATAGAATTAAACAGATAAACAACAATTCTTTATCACAATAAAATGTAGATCTAAGAAGTTTAAAGCATTACATATAATTAAAGCCAAAGCACGAACATTGAAACTAAATGATTCACATGGTAAAACATAATACTTATTAAGACAAGTGTTGCATGGCAACATAGTCCCTGCCAGGTTGGAATGGGAATAAATGCAATGTTACGATGGGACCGAGTACAAACACATGGGAAGCAAGTTGAAGTACATGTGGTATCCATGCAGAGTATGACTTTGTGGAAGCGTGCCACTAGCCAATCACAATATATTTGGCTTGTAGATGACCCCTCACGTTAATATGCGAATGAGGAAGTTTTTTCTTGTGGTGTTTCCTAGGGTGTATATAGTTTAAACATGGTACTTATAAAACTTTTGTCTAAATGATTTGCAATAAAGGTTTCTGGGAAAAAGGACCAAGAAGCATAGACAATAAACATTCAAATACAATAGAATACTAATAATGTCTTGCAAACAAAGGTTCCTTGACACAAAAAATTTAGCATTCCCGAATCAATTTTCTTTGAAATTTATCAAAAACATATTTCTGGAATTTGTTCCATATTTTTGTTTTTGTTCCAAACATTCAAAGGCAATAGAATATTAATAATGTCTTGCAACAAAGGTTCCTTTTTCTTTGAAATTTATCAAAGTTCCATATTCTGAAGAATACACATTAAACATTCAAATACAATAGAATACTAATAATGTCTTGCAACAAAGGTTCCTGGACCCAAAAAATTTAGCATTCCCGAATTAGTTTTCTTTGAAATTGATCAAAAATTAATAATGTATGTTACATATTTCTAGAATTTGTTCCATAAATCTGGAAATTAAAATGTGTTTGTCATATAGACTGGGATTGGGGCTCCCACGGACCATAAAAATAATAAGTACAAGAATTAGGAATGTAGAAAGAAGAAGTGCGCAGCGGTAGAGAGGAAGACCTGAAAAAGAAGAAATTGGAAGTTATGAGTGTTTGGTTAGAGTTTTCTATTTAAAGAGGTATAATAAATGGATTGATAAAGAAAACAAGATGACATCAGTATAGAATTACTATGAAGCCGATGTGTTTTTGTTGTTTTCGTTGAAAGTCATTGGAATCGTGTCAACTGGTTGTTGCCCTTCCTCGATGAGGTTGTCCATTCTCCGTTGGAACCATTCTTAATGTAGCTTCTCATGGGGGGAACGTTGATTTCATCCTGGTTTTCTATGTCGAAAAGGTTGTTTTCTAATTTCCTTAGATCCATTGAAATACTATGTAGACTTTGTTCAATTTCTTGATTGTGTGTCGAATAGTCCAGTACCCAGCTCTTGAGCTCATCTACACAATATTCAAGGATGTCGTTAAACTTTTTGAAAGACAACCCCTTTAAAATATTAAGTTGTTCATCGGAGGCTTCTTTGGTCATTGACAAGGATTTGAGAATTAAATTTGGGTCTTGAACCTCGTTGGTACTTTCGACTAAGTCTATTTGGATCAGGTTTTTGAATAATTCTCCCTTTTATTATATGGCTTGTTTACATGATTCAACAATGAGCTCTAGGTTCTTAACTTTCTTTTGCCAGCATGATTTTAATTATTTGGTCTGCTTTGGGGAGGGGAGATTCTCTTGTCTTCTTTTTAGATACAAGTTGTTGATGGCATGGTTGGAAAAAGGGGTCAACACATGTTCATAGAAACGTTGACCATTTTTAAAATTCTCTTGCAAATGTTCATGCAAATCATTTGCCCTCTTTCAGAAGGAAGCTATATTTTGTGATGTTTCCCAGTCTTTAGTAACTAGATGCATCATTTTCTTGATGTTATTCTCTACAAGGGCTCTAGACGATGCAAGGAGGGTGGAGGATACTTTTATATTGACTGCAGTTGTAGCAGGCACGTTTTTTGCTAAAAGACTGGCAAACTATGGGGTAGCAATGAAAGCCTCCTCAAATTCCTTGACGTGGTATTTCAGTCTGGCATTCTCCGCTTCAATTCCTCCAATGGAATCATCAAGAGAATCACCGGTTACGCAGTGAAATAGGGAGATTTGGGACGACCACATTTTCCTAAAGTTAATCTCTGTGCGAGATTTTCCTTTCCTATTTGTTACATCTCTCTTTTCAATGGCCATATTTTTATATTGGTTGTCAAAAACAACGCTCTGGAATACGAAGGATTCATCTTCGTAAAAAATGTCGATCTCAACTATTTCCATTGCAGACGGACCAACTTTGTGCATGTGCTTAGCTTCAATTTCAAGTTGCATCTGTTGACTTTCAATTTTGGGTTTGTCTGCCTTCCCTACAATGTTTTTTCTCTTCTTCGTCAATGGAACTTTGTGAGAACCATCAATTTTTGTGCGAGGAGGGTTCTTATCTCCTCCTCCATTTGAATATTTCTGGGTTGCTTTCTTACTGGGGTGGGTCGTTAAAGTGATGATCTGTGATGTCGTGCTCTTAGGAGTGTTGGCGGTGGACTGGGCAATCTTCTCACTGGATACTTTTCCCTGTTGTCTGTACAATTCAATCATGATTTGCAATGTCTCTACGTCGCAATCGCCAGAAGAAGGATTTTTGTCATCACTGTCCCTATCTCTGGTCAGACATCTATGGATAAAAGAGATAGTAAATCCAACTGCTAGTAAATGTTCTCGAAAAATCTCATTAGGTTCAAACCCTTTTATCCTTTTAGCATATGTTAGGTTCAAGTTCTTGAAATGGCCTACAAATTCGTCAATCTTATTGACGTTTTTGCACACAAAGTCCCCGACTTTCCAGGGCAGAGGAATGAACTGTTTTTTTTTCTTGTCATGGAAAAAATGCAACCAGTGGTTGTATTGCCTTGCTATTTTTGCAACAAACATCTTGTCTGTGATGTGGCATGGAAGGAAAGTAGGATTTTCCTTGGAGCCAAAGACCATTAGTACACTGTGATTTTCCTTTTGTTCAAGTGTGCCCTTCCTGTTCAAAAACTTGGTTTCCTGGCTAGACATCTGGGGAGA
The DNA here is from genome assembly GCA_032191745.1 of Picea mariana. Classification (NCBI taxonomy): domain Eukaryota; kingdom Viridiplantae; phylum Streptophyta; class Pinopsida; order Pinales; family Pinaceae; genus Picea; species Picea mariana. The sequence continues at coordinate 147,631 of JASDQU010100070.1, read as the reverse complement.
ATCCTTCCCTAACAATAAATCTTTGAAAACTGAGACAAAGTCATTAAAAACTTCATAAAAACAATGGGAGGCCTTGTGCCTCCATAGGGCCTGGTAACAGAATGTTACTGGGTCAAATCCACAATTTATTTTCTTGGAAAGAGACACTTTTGGAAACGGACAACAATGCACTATTGCGAAAATCAAGTAGGATGACATATAAAATTTATTCGATTCTTTGAATCGTGACAACTGGGAACATATTTCAATGGAAAATAGCTTCCCCCAATCGAAAATGAATTGTTCCTTGACTGTGAAGTACAAAATATAAATAATTGTGCGGGATATGCGATAATGAGCTTGACATTAGGCACATGCTAGACAGCACATGCTAGACATCTATTATGTGACATTGCAGTGTTAATGCAATTGCCATAGTGGACGACAACTCAATTGCATTGGCACAAACAATATTAATTTTGTGATTACTTAACATCCTTGACGGACGTGAACCCCAACCAATGCCTAAAACTTTTCGAACAAGCATCTGGTAAAAAAAATACATTGTTCTATATTTAAAAAAAATAAAAAAAAATTAGATGGTTTGAACATTTTTTTTTTTTTTTATCAAATATTGCATAAACTGCAACAAAAGAAATGCATTTTCCCCATCCAACGCAAGGGAAACAATAGTAAGATTGACATTAGGTTGAAACAGATTTGGAAACACACCACTACATTTAGGTCTCTTCTAAAGAATGAAATAAGATGATTACATGAAGGTGGTAGTAAAAGGTGATTTTCAGAAACCAAATCATTACCTGAACACACGAAACCTCTTGCAGAAGGTCCTAGTACAATGTAATCCTCAGAAAATGTTGCAAATTCCATAATCTAGTTATATGCGTAGGAGTAGTAAAATAAAAAATGTGCAGTAGCGATAGACAGTTGATTGTATGTGGATTCTGTAACTACATCTAGAGGACAATGAACAAACTTTGACAAAGAACATGGCTTTTTGTCAAGTCTGTTACCACACCCAGAAGTAGCCCAGCAAACTTTGAAATAGAAACTTTTGTAATTTTAGTATGTCGTTTTATCCACCCATACAGTTTCTCTTACCCTCTTCTGGGTACAGTCGTGAATGGAGTAATATTTCGCGTCATTTACGAATATTACAGACCATTTTGCAAGCCACGGTAAGTGTGACTCCTCTGACGAAGACAAATTCTTGTGTGCTTTGCAGAATTCGATACACTTTAAAAAAAGGAATGAACATAGTAGCCTTTATTTAAATTGTAGTACTGGTCAACAAAAAGAAAATCTTGTTGTCCATGTTTAACGACACACAGGAAAAAGGTACAAAATAAAATGAAAAGTAATACCAGAGATTGGAAAACACCATAAAAAAATAAAACTGCAAATATTCTATATTAAAATAAGATGGGTTACAAAATACAGCTGAGATTATTTGCCACAATGACTGCAATTTGGCATGTCGCCGACCAATAAAAAATATGTACAATAATGAAGTTTGTTGACAGTCTTCTTGACGATCAAATGCTTGATTCGTAAAAAACAACGAGTTGAATATCAATTTCGGGTCTTGGACTTAATTGGTGTTGCCAACTAGATCTATCCCATTTTTTTGAATAGCTTGTCTCTTCTAGATATGGCCTTCTTGCATTGGTTGGTTATTCAACATTCCATTCTTTGTTAAGTATTAATTTTCCTCTGTCGTCGAAAACTTGGGGTTTAAGGTGCCTTCCTTATAATTTTCCTGACCATTGACATCTGAGACAACTTAGAAATGTGATTCAGGCCCAATTCAAAGTCGAGGGATTTGTTTTATGTGACGTCAGTTATGGGGGAAACAAATCCTGTTAAGCAACAAAAGCCGAGACAGAAAAAAAAAATTCAAGTATGTTGTGACTGTTATTCTCCCTGTATTTGATCATCTGTTTGGTTGAAAAGCCTGCCTGAAGATTTGTATGTTGAATTTCTTTGTTTTATTACAGTAAATTGGAAGGAACGTCCAAGCCAGCTGCAAAATGTTCTTTTGTTGAAGTACATGACTTCTTCTGGCAGCACAGGTCTAGAAAGTGTATCAAATGTTGCAGATTGCATCAGAATATATCTTTCGTCGTAGGGGTGGCAGACATGGTGGCCCACAGAAAGGTATGGAATGTTCAGAAGTGATGCCAAATATTACTCCATGCCCAAATACACTCAGTAGGAAATTATAAAATTGGATACCAATGAACATGAGAAACTATATGGGCGTTTGAATCAATATTCTGAAATTACAGAACGTTTTATGCCAAAGTTGTAACATAATTGACAGACAACCAGTTTCTATGTTAAATAATGTTGAGCGACCTCTGGATGCAGCAAGAGACTCGACATACAATCAACTTTCGATCCAGGTAGTTTCACCTTCAGGCATCCACATAGGCGATGACCCCAGGCTCCAGATAGCTTCGGCCTCGGATATTGACATTTGCGATGTCAATGGGAACAGTTCTACTGACTGCACTGTGACAATGCGGTGAACAAGCAGGGTTGTCATTGTCAAAGCACTTAAACTGCAAGATTTCCAGACCCACAAAGAACAACGACTTTAGTGTTTCTTTCTCAAGAAATCTACAATGTTGGTTTGAGTCCATAAATCTTTGGACGTTGGGTGTCCTGTGCGATAATGAGATTAACATTAGGCACATGCTAGACATCTATTATGTGACATTGCGGTGTTAATGCAATTTCCATAGTGGACGATGACTCAATTGCATTGGCATAAACAATATTAATTTTGTTATTACTTAACATCCTTGAAGGACATGAACCCCAACCAACGCCTAAAACTTTTTGAACAAGCATCTGGTAAAAAAAATACATTGTTCTATATTTAAAAATAAAAATGAAAATTGTATGGTTTGAACATTTATTTTTTTATCAAATATCGCATTAACTGCGACAGAAGAAATGCATTTTCCCCATCCAACGCAAGGGAAACAGTAGGAAGATTGACATTAGGTTGAAACAAATTTGGAAACACACCACTACATTCAAGTCTCTTCTAAATAATGAAATAAGATGATTACATGAAGGTGGTAGTAAAAGTTGATTTTCGGAAACCAAATCATTACCTGAACACGCGAAACCTCTTGCAGAAGGTCCTAGTACAATGTAATCCTCATAAAATGTTGCAAATTCCATAATCCAGTTATATGCGTAGGAGTAGTAAAATAAAAAATGTGCAGTAGCGATAGACAGTTGATTGTATGTGGAGTCTGTAACTACATCTAGAGAACAATGAACAAACTTTGACAAAGAACATGGTTTTTTGTCAAGTCTGTTACCACACCTAGAAGTAGCTCAACAAACTTTGAAATAATTTTTTTTGTAATTTTAGTATGTTGTTTTATCCACCCATACAATTTCTCTTACCCTCTTCTGGGTACAATCGCGAATGGAGTAATATTTCGTGTCATTTCTGCATATTACAGACCATTTTGCAAGCCATGGTAAGTGTGACTCCTCTGATGAAGACAAATTCTTGTGTGCTCTGCAGAATTCGATACACTTGCAAAATCTGTGTTGTTGGAAGAAACTATATACTTCAATGAAGGAGGATTTTGCAGGTGACCTGAAAACCCCTTCCAAATCCCACCAAGAAAACAAAGCAGATCAACAAACAAATCTCCAGGCAGGCTTTTCAACCAACCAAAGCATCGAATACATGGAGAACACCAACCAAAAGATACTTGTTTTTTTTTTCCCTGTTTGAGTTTTTGTTGGATAACAGAGTTTTTTTTTGGCTCAAATCTCAGGTCACATAAAACCATTCTCTCTTCTTTTATTTGGGCCTCAATGGAATATCTAAGTTTTCTTACATGTCCATGACCAGGAACATTAGAACAAAGGCACCCTAAAGCCCAACTCTTTGATGATAAAGAGAAATGGCAATAAGTATTTAAAAGAAATGTTGGAGGATGACAGTATGATCTTCCGTAGATTTTGGTTTAATTCGTCTTAATGGAATATTACCTCGATCTTTTCACTTATTAATGCCATTATTTTCGAATATGTGCGTTGAATAGTGACTAATAGTGCGTAATAACATTCCCATATCCGAGCAAATTCTCAAATCTGAAAACATCTAACATATACACAGTATTAAAGAGGGACATGACGTCAAGGCCTCTATGGATGACACGCTCGTGGATGACATTGAGGTAGTACAGTATTTCACTGTTACTATGATGAAGCCTTTAAAAAACTAAAAAAGCCAATATTTTTTTTTGCAAATTCAAATTGCAAGCAAAAAAATTTATCAGATCCCATAATATTCACTTGTATATGCATTTTAATGGGAGATGTCCTCGAGATTTCCGCTTATTAAAGCCAATCTTTTTGAACATGTATGGTCGGTTGTCACTTTTGAAATCATAATTAATGTCCATTAGGAAGGGCGGAAGGTAGTGGGGATGGAGGGGAGCGACAAAATGCTTTTAAACTTTTCTGAACCTGGGAATGCGTGAACCCATGAAACTTTGAAAACTCGACTAAGTATGGAAAGGTAGGTTGGACAGACAGACTCATCGTAGGCAGAGGCAGGGTTGCGAGTTCAAGGAGTGCAAGGTCAAATTGTAGAGCATAGAAGTTTTGGGTGCAAGATGTATACATCGAACACAACTTACCATAGTTTGATAACACCTATCCGCGAAACCGCATTCATAAAATTGGCTAAGTATGCAACTGAATGGCGGTCGGTCGGAATTGTGATGTGAAGATATAGATGGAGATAACAATTTGTCGGTTCACCACACCGGGAACCTGCGAGCACATAAACGTGAGAAAGTATAGAACCATAAACTGATAATAGAGCAGAAGAACAAAAGGTAAAAAACGGAAAAGTTAACAAGAGGAAAAAAAAAGGGAGAGAATAACTATATCGCTTAGACATCAACACTTACTCTCATAACTATGAAACCATAGTAAGACATAAACCATGGAAAAAACATCGCCAACTATGAAATATAGTTGGAGCCTGACAAACTATGGTTGAAGCCGTAAGAGATGCAATTTACATCAACTGCAAAATTTTGCATGTTATTTTATCTTAATAGTATTTTATGGGGATCCAACTGCAAAACAATGTAACAATAGATCCAACTGTAGATGCAGCACCCCAACATTGCAAATCTTAGGCAAACAAGAGCAAGAAACAAATAACAACCCAGTTAAGAAGCACCAAAAGGTCTAACTGCAGCTGTAGGACTTGAACCCTACAAAGTTGAATCAAACAACAATAAGCAGCATCCAACGAACAAAGAAGCAAGCACCAATCAGTCGACCAAGAATGTCGTAGTTCCAATCACAGTTGCATAACCCCAAATGTGCAAACTGCAACAAGACCAATAGGAAAACAAGAACAACAACAACAAACAAATAAGAAATCAGTAGAGATGCAAGAAACAAGAATGAACCAGTGAACCAACAATGCCGTTGAAGTACAATATTTCCCAAATTGACTACAGAGAACATTGTATATAAAAAAAAACAGAAGAAAATGTATTGTAACATGCCTGCTAAGTAAACATTTAATGTTGTGAAGCCTGTTAGGTAAACATTGAAGTCTATCAAAACTTCTTTGTAAACATTTAAGAAAGAATACAATGTGGTAGGTCTCTTACGTACCAAAAAAACATTTATTATAATTTATTATAAAATAAAATTAGTAACAATAGTTCGAATAGTAGAGAATGTATTCGAAGGACAAACTTTGGATATGCTAGCATATCAAACATTGGGATAAATTTATCTAGCAGAAAATGCTAAGACAAACATTCGAACTAATGCTAGCATTAATCCACCTTCAAGCAATGCATAAAAAAAATATATGATTCAAAAAGACTGTATACGATAAAAAACTTTGGTATGCTAACATATAAAACATTGGGAATAGCGAAGGTCGACAATAAGACCTCCAATCTATTATCCAATCAAATCATTACATATATGGTATTTTTATTATATAAAAATCAATGTTTTTAGTTCCCTGGTTCCAACAATAGATATTATGCAAATATTTGTGATCAAAGGACAAACTAATATGAAGTCAATGAATTATCGATCGCTATAGTCTCTCTATGCCTAGGACAGGGAGTCAGGACTAATAAAAAAGCCAATTGATTCCCTAAATTCACCACCCAACCATATGTTATTTATTAAGTAGAGCCACCTTTGGTCATAGTGTAAGAAGGGAAAATTTAATATACTGCCTAAAGATTTATTAAATACAAGAAGTCAAAGACCTACACATAGAGCATAAAAATATGTTAAAAGAAGTTAATTTAATTTAAATAACCTTACTTTGTCCAACCAAATCTCTAAGGATTTATTAAATACACGAAATTCAAAGACTTTCACATAGTCAAAGGTTTACACATAGAGCACAAAAATAAGTTAAAAGAAGTTAATTTAATTTAAAGAACCCTACTTTGTCCAACCAAATCTCTAAGGATTTATTAAATACACGAAGTCAAAAAGCTTCCACATAGTTAAAGTCAAAGGCTTACACAAAGCATAAAAATATGTCAAAAGAGCTAATTTAATTTAAATAACCCTACTTTGTCCAACCAAATCTTGAATGATTTATTAAATACAAGAAATCAAAGGTTTGCACATAGTCAAAATGAAAGGCTTCCACAGAACATATTTTGTAAACATAAAAATATAGTAAAAGAAAGTTAATTCAATTTAAATAACCTTACTTTGTCCAACCAAATAGAAATAGAACAACACAACAATCATGGTATAGTGTGTTTGCATGAGGACATTCCCATCAACAATTTTGGGCACAACCAAATGGTCAATACCAAATCAAAGCTAGTTTTCTCTATAGTATGTTAAAGATAAACATAACTATAATACTCTTTGGCTATCACAACTTAAGTATGTTTAGTTGTTTAAACATGGGATACCAAAGGCGAGGATCGATATCTGTTATTGTAGAAAATCAATAATATTTATGTTGGAATAATGCTTACAATAGAATTGGTTTGGGTTTGGTTTGAATCCATTGGAGGTTGTTGAGAGATTTTCTCAACCCCTCTCTCTATGTTTAGAATAAGTTGGACTTAAATCCAACTATATAATTGTGTAGTAATTATGCAGAAATGTAATGTAATACGAATATTTTTGGTGTGTAACTTGTGAACCATGTCTGCTCCTCTATTTATCAATTTGGTATCAGAGCTTGATTTGACTTAAATCCCTTAGGGGAGGGCCAGGAATATGTAGGAAGATATGAGAGCAGTCAAAGTGGATTCCTTGTAAATATTTAAAATTAAGTGTGTGAGAATAAAGTATTTGTTTGAGTGTTTTTTGTTTGAAGTTTTTATTCCTGTGTGTGGGGATTTGTTGATCAACCTTTTGTGCAAATAACCATTGCCATCACTGTGTTCACGTGTGGAGGACATTGACGAGAGCACTGTGGAGTTGCTGCATGGAGGAGTTATAGTTGATTCAAATCATTGGTCTATAAATCTGAGATCTTGTGGTCCAGTCTCTGCGCTGTAGAGTTCCTGCACGTTTCCCAGTGAGAAATTTCGTAAGCAGTCGTGTAACACAACCGACATTGATCAACATTCTAAAGTTCATGGAACGAAGATTCCTCTTCGTGGAGGGTGGAATGCAGATTATTCTTTGCCACTTTATTATCATCCTATTTCTTGCACTGAAATTCGGGAAAGGTGGTCGAGGGGTCCACTCTCGTAGTTGGTATGCAACGAGATCTTTTCAGATGAAAATTCATTTTGTTGGGCATAGCCTTGCGATCGGCGTTAACATGTTTTTCACTACAGTAATTTCCTAGTCATCCTTAGCACTCCACGATCATTTGGTTGATCTGAACTTTGTTGATAACCTTACTGTGGGAAATATGAATACTATTGAAGTTGTTCGAAGGCCGATAGTGGTATAATTATCTTAATATCTTAGAAAATTTGTTAATATATTAGTTATATTAATTAAATGTACTTTGATAATGAAGAATCAATCATTGAACAAAGTACCATAATTAAATTGGCGGTTCTTAACGTACTTTGTTGCCACAAGAACACATCATCGGTTTGGTTATGTTTATAGTATGTTATATGTTGGAGATTCTTGTTGTACTTCGGTGCTTCAAGAACAACAATTACAGGTTGTCCATGTATATATTATTGTATGTGTGTTTAAAGAAGGTTAGTTGTACGATTGACTGCTGAAAACATCCACTAATTAGATCACTATCCTATATAACTGTCGAAATTTTCTCTTCAGGGGAATTCCACAGATGGTAGTGTATCCTTAGGATAATTCAGTATCCAAATTGTTCTTCAGGAGGTCAAGAAGCGTCAATTCTTCAAATTCGTCAATGATGGTCAGAAGCATTGTTATCTTAAATGACTTGAAAGGGAAGCTCCAAGTTGTGGAGAAGAAAGAACGTATACCGGAAGATTTCAGAGTGGATAGGAGTGTTGATGAAGACCATATCATGACAAACATCTATGTTGAAATTTGAGTATTGTAATTACGATATAATATTTTTAATGTAAGCATTATGGGAGGTTGTTGGAATAATGCTTACAATAGAATTGGTTTGGGTTTGGGTTTGGTTTGAATTTGTTGGAGGTTGTTGAGAGATTCTCTTAACCCCTCTCTCTATGTTTAGAATAAGTTAGATCTGAATCCAACTATATAATTGGTGTTTAATTATTGAACCATGTCTTCTCCTCTATTTTCCAATTATTTACAATTCAAGTACATTAGACTTCAAGGTCATCAAAAATGGAATAAATGGATAGCTAGTAAGTTATCCATTTAAAATTGTCATAGTCTAATTGTTCTATGTTTTGATCTTTTGGGGGGGATATTTTCTGTTTAATTTTTGGATCTGTAGATTTGAGTGGTTAATTTAGTGCCCTAAAGGTTTTTAAGCACGTTGAATCCATTTATGCATTCATAAATATAATTTAAACAATAGAAAATAGTAATTTCGTGTAAATTTATTGTTAGAATATAATGGATGTGCTCGTTTTACCATTGACAATATCACTATTGTCACCCAACCATAGGCCGAAGCCACCCTCCAAGCACCTTAACCTTGACAGAGAATCACTTTGGAAGCAAACCCTAGGCTAGATAGCCAAACAAAGGGTAGCGCTCCTTTCCCCAAGAATAACGCACCAACAAGAACTCATCAGATAGTCCAAACCCTAACCAAGAGATAGTCCAAGGCAAATGTGATCTGCTAGCTGCAGTAGCTGCAATGGCAGTTCTCCTCAAACCTGCGCACAAAACTGGGCACTGGAGTACGCACAAGTACTGTTATGCAATTCTGAGACTGCCTGCCAGAATGAGAACTGGCCCCCTATATTTATACTAATTCTGGCTAACTACCTGGGCCGACTTCTCATTTTGGGTATCTGTCTGTTCAGTATATATTAATTCTTCTGGCCGATTTCTTCTCTTGGAGGCTAATAACCTAATATAAATTATCTTCTTGAGCCGGCATGTCTTCTAGGGTTATTAGCCAACTCATTAGGGTTTCTTCTTGCTTTCCATAGTATTCTATTCTCATCACGTTTAAACGTGGAGGTAAATACCTCCTGCAACTACCATAATATCAACACTCCCTCCTAGCTAGGGAGGTATTATAGGTAATGGTCTTGAGCACGAACATATCATTCACCTGATAGCATCAACATATCATGAGCACCATCATCACCATCAGTATCATCAGCCGTATCATCTCTCAAAACCATACTCCATCTGAGTAATTAGACATGATGTTGGATAAGTCACTCACACCACAGAGTGATACAACAACCATTCTTCTAATCTGGACATATGTCCTAGAAGAGTAAATGTTCTAAACCATTTTCCGTCTAGGAAATCTCTGTTCTTTGATCATCCATCTAGTTGATAATCATTTCCAATACTGTTGATAGTCTTCAAGGAAATCGGAATAAAATAGAACACAACTGTGTCTATCCATAGTAGTACATAACTACAATCTAGTGGTACACTACCACGCCAAGTAACACACAAGTACTTGATCAAACAGTGGAACACATCCACCACAGTAGTATATATCTACCGTCATACAATCTTCATAACAATCATTTGATATCAACCTGCACATAAACAATGTTATGATATTAAATGAATCATATGGGTTTATTCTTCCACTCACATCTGTGAGATCCTGGAAGAGCATCTTCCCTCAAAAGGTAAGACATCAATGATGAGCTATCTGGACTATTCTTCTCAAGCAAGGAAGAATAATTGTCCTGATTCTTGAGCCTGGACCATTCCCCACCCTGGGCCATTCCTCTGACACTAAACAAAGTGTAACCTGGAGAGAATGAATCTGCCCTAAGGAATGTCTGTCCCTG
>JASDQU010100070.1:76419-136940 GCA_032191745.1 Picea mariana | reverse complement strand
CGAGGCGGGCCAGTCTTCTTGAGTAACCCTCAAGAAGAGAGACTGCCCTAGACCACTTCCCATGTTAACCACAATGGGAAGTCACTGTCTATGGTACATCAACAATCTGGACCATTTTATGAACTGGAAAATGTTTGTCCGTTAGAAATCTCAATCCACTTTCCGAACTGGAAAGAATCTGCTCATCCTAGACCATTTTTCGAACTGAAAAATGATTTTCCATCAATCAATAATACATCAGTGCTCCCTCCCAACCTAGGATTCATCTCTTCCTTTTTCAATAAGGAAGTTGTCTCCACGAGCTCCAACTTGAGTACGCAAACTCTTTCATCTTGGACAGAAGCTTTACCAAAATGTCTTCTTATCTTCTCATCTGTGGAGATATGTATTGGAGAACCACTTTCTCCTTTCTGGACTTTATCATGGATAATGTATTGCTTGATTTCAAATGTACTTTGGTCTGGAACATTGGTTTTCTCTGAAGGCTTCATGTAGCTCTGATCAATAAAATATATCATTGTTTGGAACACTGGAACATATTCATGTGGCACTTCTTCTATCATCATGAGATATGATCTACTGAGTAATCATCTTGATACAATATCTCTGTTATAGAAAATCTTCACCATGCTTCTGCTGTGCACTGGAGGTTCTCCACCAAGTTATCTTTTTCCATCTGCATACAAGGGTCTCTTTCTAGTATGCCTCAAAGTCTTGAGGTTGCTCTTCATATGCTCTTTGTTCAATTACTCTGGAGAATAGTCTTTGCATTTATCTGATGTAGAATTCCAACTCATGGATGTTGCAGATGATATAATGACTCATGTAGAGATATGTCTGGTTTATTGGAACAAGTAATCATCATAGTCTTCTCCCTCCATCTGGGAGAACCTCTAGTTCTAGATCTCGCAATGATTTCATTCATAAGTCTTCCATACATCGTTCTTCATCATGACTTTCAGTTCATTTGCTTGATTGCTTTTAGTGAGTTCATATCATGCTGGTAATATTGTGATTCTCGATACAATGACTGGTTGTTCTAGATTCTCTTTCTTTCTTGGAATCTTTGTGTTCTTCTTCATGTTTTTCTTTAGCTCTTGGGTCCATGGAGTTTCTTATAGATTCCATGCCCTAAAGATTCCACTTTTTCCTTTCATCATAGGATCACGGATGTGAATGGACAACCAGGGATACTTTAGGGCTTCTCTTTGAAGAAGACTTCTTCTAAGGTCGAACTGAACACGTACTACTTTTCATGTTTTCTACCATGGATATATACTTCATCATCTTCAATGGATCGTAGGATTAGCTCCCTCCTAATCCTTGCTTCATGTATTAATACATGCTCTTCTTTATGGTGATATATAATCGACTCCCTCCATCTAGGAGAGTCCACGTTTCCGTCTGCATCCTTGTTGTCTTCTGCAAAGCGTCATAAGTCTTTCTCCAATTTTCTCTTGATTGCTGACTTCTTTCTTCTAGGTTTCTTCAAGATTGATTATGATTTCGACTTATCTTGTAATAGCTTCCACAAGATTTGTTTGATATATTTCATCCTTTCTTGTATAGTGATAGCAATCCTTATCTTGTTGTTCTTCCATAGATATAGTTCTTCTTGAAACATATTATCTTTTAAGAGATAGATATACAAGATATGTACAGAGACTTATGCAAACAAGATATGTACAAGAACTAAGAAGAGTATTGTTACCTTCAGAAGAAGAAGTCTCTTTCATCCTACTTAGTCTTCTTTGTGGTTTCCTTTTCTTCGGCAACTGATTCTTCATGTTTCTCCCTCCTTTTCTTTAGCTCGGGACAATGATTCTTGTAGTGACCATACTTTTGGTAGTTGAAGCATTGTACTTCTGAAATGTCTTTCTCTTTATTTGTCTTCCTCCTTGAACCAAACTTCCTTTGTTGCTGGAATTCTTGAATCTTGTTGTGAAGGCTTGATCATCGTACTTCTTTTGGGGTTTCTCTTTTGCACTGATCCTGGATTCTTATTGAGCACAGCAAGTCCAAAGTTCTTCAAATGTAGGATACTCCTTCCTTGTGTTCATGCTTGCGGAAAATGCATCCCATATCTTGGGAAGACCATTGAGTACTATGTTTACCAATTCCTTTTCTGAAATGATCTCTTCAATAGCTTGTAGTTCATCTCTTAATTGAGAGATTTACACAAGGTATGGTGTTATGTTATCATCATCATTCATCTTCATGTCACGGAGCTCATTCTTCAGACTTATTACTTGTCCAAAGTTTCTGACTGAGAAGAGGTTTGTTAGGGCATCGTACATCTTCTTCGATGAGTCAATATGGGAGATGTAGGGTATCAAGTGGTCTTTTATGGAATCCACTATGATACTCATGGCATTGATGTCACCGTCTTTGAACTTCTCCATAGCTGCAACGTTCTGCAGTTCCTTCTCTTTTTCTTCTTCAAACTCTGGTTTCACGATATCCAACACTTTATTCTTGGCAAGGATGAGGTCAATCCTTGTCTTCCACGCTCTAAAGTTAGAAGCTCCATCTAACTTGTTTTCTGACTTCATAGAGTAAGTAATGGTTGCTTTGACTTGGTCAACCCTAGATTTGACCAAAAACTCAAACTTGACGTCTTGGCTTGCTGAGAGTACCAGGAAATGCGCTAGGCTAGGGCGCACTGATCTATCTGGAAGTTAGGTCAATCCCTTCACTTAAGGTGCCTGGATTAGGGTTTCTGCAACTGCACCTACTAGTAACCCTAGCGACAGTGCTTTGGTGACTGCTCCTGCTAGAAACCCTAGTGGCAGTTATTCAACGGGCTTAATATCCTTCTGGCTATGTTTCCTTCCAACGATTAGACTGAATGAAGAAAGTGTGGGCCCATAACCTGTTAGAATATAATGGATGTGCCTATTTTACCATTGACAATGTCACTATTGTCACCCAACCATAGGCCAAAGCCACCCTTCGAGCACCTTAACCTTGACAGAGAATTACTTCGGAAGCAAACCCTAGGCTAGATAGCCAAACAAAGGGTAGCCCTCCTTTCCCCAAGAATAGCGCACCAACAAGAGCTGATCATATAGTCCAAACCCTAACCAAGAGATAGTCCAAACCAAACGTGATTTGCTAGCTGCAGTAGCTGCAATGACAATTCTTCTCAAACTTGTGCACAAAACTAGGCACTGCAGTGTGCACAAGTGCTGCTCTGCAATTCTGAGACTGCCTGCCAGAATGAGAACTGGCCTCCTGTATTTATACTAATTCTAGCTAACTACCTGGGCTGACTTCTCATTCTGGGTATCTGTCTGTTCAGTATATATTAATTCTTCTGGCCAACTTCTTCTCTTGGAGGCTAATAACCTAATATAAATTATCCTCTTGAGCCGACATGTCTTCTAGGGTTATTAGCCAACTCATTAAGGTTTCTTCTTGCTTTCCGGAGTATTCTATTCTCATCAGGTTTACACGTGAAGGTAAATACCTCCCACGACTATCATAATATCAACATTTATGTCGCTGAATTTCGACAAAAAAAAAACAAAACGTAAAACAATTAAACAATGCCTTTAAAATTGATTCATTGAATTGTGAAAAATACCATTTTTCAATCACGAAATATGTTTTTCAATATAGATTGTCATTTTATATATAGAATATTATCCAAAATCATACATCCTTGGTTTTAAGCATTGTGATACATTTCCCATCACCAAATTCGAGGAGAGTGAACATTAAATTGAAACAATAAATGGAGGTTCGGGAGAATCTCATAAATGAAAATGCTTTTGGGAATGATGCTAACTATAATAATAAGTTGAAGTTTAATGTTAACGATCTTGTATTGAATTTGTTGCCACTGATAAATAATAAATTGACTATAATAATAAGTTGAAGCTTAATGTTAGCAATCTTGTACTGAATTTGTTGTCACTGATAAATAATACATTGGAGTAGAATGTCAAGGAGGAAGGATTTAGGGGTGGCCATGTGGCATATCAAGGCTTGTGGGTGCTTTCTGTGAGTGCAATAATTATTTGAACCACTTTTGTTCCATAAAGCTTGAACATGGATTTCAATAGTTTAACTATATTATAAAAGATGTCTCTTGCTGCCCACTCAACCATAACAAAGAAGTTATAGTTATGCACATGCACGCAAATAGGGTCCCACTTATAGGAAGTTGTACATACATGCACACAATGTGGTCCCACTTTTATATATATATATATTTATATATATATATATATATATATATATTTTAAATGAATATATTTAGGTATTAGTATCTCTTTGTGCAGCTATAACACTAAAATAAATTCAAGCACCTCGGAATAATTCGGTAAGAGAATAATATCTTGTATGGTGGATCTACTTCAGCTCATGCCCTTAACTCGTTTACGAGGAAAGAGAGTGCAACATTTGTTTAATATTTTCAACCACCTTTTTGGTTGATCACCATTTGCGTCGTTATATATATATATATATATATATATATATATATATATATATATATATATATATCCACCTGGCTTCCTATTTGTCACTTATTTTATATATATATATCCACCTAGCTTCCTATCTGTCACTTATTTTATATATATATATCCACCTGGCTTCCTATCTGTCACTTATTATATATATATATCCACCTGGCTTCCTATCTGTCACCTATTTTATATATATATATCCACCTGGCTTCCTATCTGTCACTTATTTTATATATATATCCACCTGGCTTCCTATCTGTCACTGATTTTTGCAGAGGAACCAATAACGACGAGGGGCACAAAAACTTCCACGTCCTTAAAAACAATAAAAGTTATTGGATATTTTTATAATATAATACATATTCCACCCCAAAGTCAAAAGTTTCAAGTTTATTGAATTTTTTACAAACTCTCAAAGAGTGTAAGTAAACATCCTTTTTTCCATTTTTTATTATAATATTATGAAACAAAATTGAATGGGTGATATAGTTTTTTTAAATAATTGAAATGAGGTAATAATTTCAATTTTTTAATTATAATGTAATGAGAAAAATTAAATAGGTAATATTGTTTTTTTTTTTAAATAATGATCATGAAGTAATAATTAGGGATGAATGTATCGAGTAACCATTAAATTATAACAGATAAATATCTTTATTTTTTGATTAATTATTAAATTATGATAAATATTATTATCCAATTTTTTATATAATTATAAAATTTAGAATATATGATTTTTTTTGGGCATGTTAAAGCATCGTTCTCTGACACTTTGCCGTTGATGCTGCCGCCATACCCTCCCTCACTCATTGATGTCACATGTCGAGACATTAATTTTGTATCGAAGCACTATTTTTATTTGTGAGTTAAATCTACTATTCAAGGCTCCATTATGGGCACCGTTTTTCATTCCAATTTTAATTATTTGGTCTTTATGGCTGGTTGGGTCAAAATGAGGGGAATGGAAGCAGTGTATAAATTTGACGTGGTACTCTTATCTGTCAATTAAATTTTTTATAAGAGTTTTTTTTTTTTTTTAAAGTGTTTTTTTTCGCGACGTTTTATGTGTAATTTCATGTACAATATAAAATTATTATGAAATTATATTTAATATAAGATTATTAAAAAACAACATCATTAAAAAAAAAAAGCAAATTACCTTGATATAGCAGCGCATAGTTTCAAATAAGAATTTTCAACTTCTTTCTATGTCTCAATTCTGTATAGATCCAATCACTATAAAAAAACAATAGACCAAACACTAAGTAGTATGCATGAAAAGATGCCTCAATTATGTATAGATCCAATCACTATAAAAAAACAATAGACCAAACACTAAGTAGTATGCATGAAAATATGTCATGATAGCTACAACTTAGAGGAAAAGGTAAAAAGTAGTTACTAATGGTTGTTGTAAAAATAATAAATATCACTGAATTATTTTGGAATTGTTTTCTTAATTATCAACTAAATAAAATAGAGTTTGTGAGAGGTAGGCAACACCCATGTTTATTCTTATTATCGAGATTAAGGGAGACAAATATGAATTCTCAAAAACCAAATATAATGAAAAAAAAAAGTGTGCAAGAAGATGTTTTCTAGCTTCATCCAAAGGAAGACAATTTTCATCACTGCAATTGCAATTGAATATTAATGAGTCTTACCTCTATGGATAGTTGCATGCAGGTTTTGGGTAGTGTTTCTAAATCCTTGATCTTTTCTTCCCCCTCAACCTTCACTTTTCAACCAGCAAGATGTGATACAGTCTAATTTCCAAAGAATCCACGAGAATCCCCGCTACTTGTAAGTGTGTTGCTCAACAGGGGCTATAATATTTGTAACTTATGCAATGTGTTATGCTTGCAACTTGCAAGTTTCAATCTCCATCTATTATAGAATTTGTAACTTGTGTTATATATGCTTTACACAAAAATCAATATTCAAATTTAGACATTTGTTATTATATTATATATTATAATATATATTTATTATATGTATAAGAAAACTGTCATTAACTATTTAATTTTAATTAAAATTATTAATTTAATTGAGTTTTACAAAGTAGATAGTTTTTCTATTACTTTATTATTGCTTTTTTATTTTACAATAATTATCACATGTTTAAAAAAAAAAGTTGGATTAAAAACTTTGAGGTGATTTTTGGCAACTTGGTTCGACATGGACATCAAGTGAGACCAATATTTATAAAAACAACTACCATGGATACTTGAATCCATGAACTCTTAATAAATTATTAATAAAAAGAAAATAATATATTATAAATTTTTTATAATTCCCAATTTTATAAATCAAAATTACCTTTTTAAATATTAACTTGAAAAACATAATTGATATTATCAACCTGAATATTCATATTCATAATTTTCATAAAGAAATAAACCTTAAAACACATTAGGAAAAGTTAATTTGTAAAATTTAACATACATTATTTTTTACATACCCTACTCTAAATAATATAATATTGGACAATGAATGATGTTAATATAAAAATCAATATTCATGATCTTTACATGAATTTTTTTAATTAATCTAACTCAAAAATATATTTACAAGAACAAATTTGTAAAATTTGACATGCAATCTTTTTAATATGCCCCACTCTTAATAATATATTACATAACAATGAAGGTTATTAATATCAAAATCAATATTCATAATATGCCCATATTATGAATATTCATATTAATAATATATTACATAACGATGAATATTATTAATATCAAAATCAATATTCATAATTTTTTATATGGAAATTTTAAGAAAACTAATAAAAACACATTATTATAAACAAATATTTGTAATTTTGAGATTCTCATTTTGGCATGTACTTTAATAATATAAAATATAACATCATTTAATTATAAAAAAAAATTATAATATATTTTATCTTTAATAATATAAAATATAATTTTATTAGTTTTTATAGTTTAATCACTTTAAATTATTTTTCCAAAAAATTATAATAATTTTACATTTTTATTTTTATAGTGGGATAATTTTTTTTTTTTGAGACTCTTGTCACTCTTGTTATTTTATATGGATGTGAAGTTTGGGTATGTTGTATTTCTAGAGAATCCTAGAGAAAAATAAAGTAGATCCAAAAGAATTTTATAACTTATAATCTCAAAATTAAGGGCAATACATTCTTTCTTATCCTGCTCATCGAAGCGAGTCTTTCCCCCATTGAGAGCACAACTATGATTAGGTTTTTAATGTACAAGAACAAGCTAAACAACATGGATAATAAGAGGATTCCCAAAATTGCTTCAGACTCTAGCCAAAATCACCAACAAAAGCGGGGATGGCATAATGATGCCAAGCCTTGGTGAAAACATTGGGGAATAAAAGAAGAAGTTATTATGCAGAATATCGATGATATTACAAATATTGTGCAAGCTAAATTGAAGGAGAATCTATAGTGTGATAAATAATTAGATGATAAAAAAAATTAAAATATTATAAGGAGGCAATTAAGCCTAACCTTGAAGATCAAAAGTATCTC
This sequence comes from Picea mariana, assembly GCA_032191745.1. NCBI lineage: Eukaryota > Viridiplantae > Streptophyta > Pinopsida > Pinales > Pinaceae > Picea > Picea mariana. The sequence continues at coordinate 128,942 of JASDQU010100070.1, read as the reverse complement.
TTTGTTTTTAATAACATAAAGAAGAGAATCAATATTGCTAAAACGAGAACAAATTCTTGTGAGTTACATAGTGAAACTGAGCATTGAGAAATCCCCAAAACACCATGGCAAGAAAGAATCTATCACCTTTGTGACACCAAGAGGGTTGAAGATGAAAATCACTTTCTCCTAGAATGCCCTATGTATACCCATATTAGATCCCAATTTCAAAATATTTGTCACAATACAGACCTTCCTAACCTTCTAAGTCATCAAAACTTTAGTGATCTTGGAATGCTTCTCTTAATGCTTTTCAAGCATCGAAATAACATTTTAAAGAAATCCAAGTAATCTCTTACTTTTCTTAAGGTTCGATAAACCAATTTTAGTGTAGGTGGATGTTAACCATCATCATCATCATCATCATAAAATTGAAATTAAAATATTTATTTTAATATTGTTCCACTACTTAGATTTTGATCTTGCATAAAGATTTTTTTCCATATTTTCCATATCTACCTATGTTATATTATATATATTTTTAATAGAAACGATTGAGAATTTATATTAAAAAAGAGGTTTGTGCCATCACACATTACAAGGAACAGAGTATTGAATTCTTTGTACTGTTCCTAGAAAGCTGTTTGATTGGTGCATTCTAATTGAGCTCGTGGAACTAGTCCAGTAGGAGCTACTAATTTGCCATGTAAAAATGGCTACATATGTAAACAAAATTAACAAAAAATTACAATTCATCAAAAAACATGTCTAGAGATTATGAAAAGCTTCTGAATCCTCTTGGAAATTGTTGGATTTGCTTATGGTTGTTGGTTTCCTTCTCCTGGGTTGGACTGTGTTGGAGCCATCGATGAAGCAGGAGGAACCAGAGGATGCGCGTTGCTTGCTACATAGTGAAAAGTTGAGGGGAGCCTTGAGCCAGTTGATTCATTGGAATTTGTTGGATGTTGGGGGCGATCGAATGGATTTCCCATCTGATGAGTGAGTTTTCCAATATGCCTGGCGTTCCTATTGATCCCACGCAAAGCTACTGCAAGCTCTTGATTATGCATGAATTCTTGTTGATGCAGCTAGCCTTGTAAGTTGGCAATATCGTTCTGCAGCTCCTGATTTTCCTTTGAAAATCCTTAAGACGTGAATATGTTCTTTCTTCTGCGTGCCTGACATCCATTCGCAGAGACCGAAATTTCTCTCTAAGTTCCTCAGAGATGTGGGACGGGCAGGTACAGGGGGCTCTGGATCTCCGCCACATGATGGTAAGAGGGCACGAAAGCACAATGTCCCAGAGTTCGTTGGAGAAATGCATAAATGTTCTTGGAGGGGAGAAAATATTTTTCCATATTTGTGGGAGGGAGAATGCCTGCGCACACTTGAAAGTACAGGAGGTCTAATTTTCCCACGAGCTGACGAGATATCTAACAGAGAAGAGAAAGGGAGATGACACCATGGTTGTTGGGAAGGGCGTCAAAGGGTACGATGGAACTATCGAGGACTTATGCTGAGGAACATAAAGAGGGGAAGGTGGGACGAGGGAGAAGGGTGGTGGAACGTGGTCATGGGGATGGAGCCACGTGACGACGGGAAAGGCCCAGATGTGGGGGAGGGGATGGAGGAGTCCAGCGAGGAAGGTTGGGAAGGGCGGAAGGGGAGAAGGGGAGAAGGGGTAAACGAGAGTTCCGAAGAGGGTTAGATCTAGGTTAGAATAGGGAGACCGTCTAAGTCGGGGGGAGTTAAGGGAGCCACGCATGGGTTTATATTTGATTTATGAAAATTTGGCTTTGTTCCAGACTCTTTGTTGATTTAGCTAAGTGGTCAGCTTCCTGGTTCTGGGAGCGAAGGATGTGGAAGAAGTGGATCTTGGTGAATTGTCGTTCCAAGGTTTTAGTTCAGGAATGAAGGACACTGAGAGTTTGGATGGAAGAAGTTGTTTGGCCGAGGAGATCCTTTTAGTAGTTCAGATTCTCCAAGAACGGTAAGGTTGTGGATGTTTCTAGAGTGTGTGATTTGGAATGCCATGTAAACTGCAAGACTTTTCGCTTTATTATTAGTGGTCTTCCCTAGCCCCTAGGAGTAGTCTACGATCTTTTGTCCATCAAAATCAAAGATGATTTCCCCCCGTACCTACCACCCCTCTATGTTATATTATTATTAAGAAAGTACCATCATAACAAATACAATTATATTATTTAAAAAAATAAATATCTAATAAATATTAAAAAAATATGGAAATTTGTATTTAAACTTTAAAATTAATGAAAACAAATATTCATTTGAAATTTTTTGAAATAATACATTTTAACTTTTCTAATAAAATCTAAGTATAAATCTAATAAACTTAGATATGCCTATGAAAAAATATATTCAACCATTCAATATATTTTGAAACATTTACCTATGTTGTATAATGAAAATATGGAGATAAGTACAAAACAATTTTAATATTGAAATTGAATGTTTTGTTCATTTTCAATGTCAATCGTGGTGGAAAGGACATGGTCAATACTATATTTTAGGGATAAATATTAAGTATCGATCATTATCTCTTGAAAAACTAATCTCATTTTATACTTTCTCCTTAATAAATAGAGTCTTGTTATATATATATATATATATATATATATATATATATATATATATATATATTACATGTTATTATAATAAAAAAAATACAAAATAGATTTTTTATTTTTTAATTTCATTATATGATTTTGGGATTGGGATTGGAATGAAGTATGCAATTTTTTTTATAAAAATATAGGTGAAAAGAAAAATTCTATTTCTCTATATATTTAATATATTTGATTTAAATTAGTTTCATGGAGCAGTTTAATTGGCAAGTGTCGTGATATGAAGTGTTATGTTTGATGAGAGTTCAAATCCCCTCCACTTACTCTTATTTTTGGGATGTAACTTTAATGATATTAATAAGGATATTGATGATATACAAAATGTCAATGTTAAATGCAAAACTATGATCACTTTAATGATATTATAATATATTAAGATTTATCATGTTTTTGGGATGTAAAAGGTTGCAAAATAAATCTATTAATACAAAATCATGATCATTTTAATGATATTGATACTATTTAACAATATTGATAATATATAAAATGTCAATGTTAAATGCAAAACCATGATCACTTTAATGATATTGATATTATTTAAGGATATTGATAATATATAAAATGTCAATGTTAAATGCAAAACCATGATCACTTCAACGATATTGATACTATTTAACAATATTGATAATATATAAAATGTCAATATTAAATGTAAAACCATAATCACTTTAATGATATTATAATATATTAAGATTTATCATGTTTTTGGGATGTAAAAGATTGCAAACTAAATCTATTAATGCAAAATCAGGATAACTTTAATGATTTTGATACTATTTAATTTGATTATTGATAATATATAAAATGTCAATGTTAAATGCAAAACTATAATCACTTTAATGATATTATAAACTTTAAATAAAATTCATTCTAATTTTGTATAAATTTAAATTGAAAGACAATAATAATATTTGATTATTATAACATAAAATATCAACATTACATGGAAATGTACTCAAAATCTGTAAGGAAAATATATTGTTGTCATTTAATTTTTCACTATGAAATTTAATTAGTGTTCAAATAGAGACAATCAGAATATATATATATATAGATTGAGAGAAACTATTCTAAAATATTAAAAGATTGTCATAATCAATTAATATTAAAAAAAAAAAATACATACTTAAATAACAATTTATATAAATGGTGTTTCAAGTTGATCACTTCTACATGTTTAATAAATATTGCATGACAATTTAGTTCCTGCCAAACAAATTTGAAAAGCGAAAATATTAAAGTGGCTTGATGGATAAAGGTTTCCCTTGTACCTTCTTAAGCGATCTCTCAGGCTTATGTTGCAGCAACAGATGCAGCCAGGCCAAAAGTGCCTTTCCTCCATCAACTGACCCTGCATACCTGAGTACAAAAGCGCAATTTGAAATGCCAATTCACCTCCTACATTGTCTTCAGGTGCAAGGCGACTTAGAAGTCATCAACTTAGTTACATGCATATTGTTTCCACGTGTTATCCACGCACTTTCAAACTTTAACTATGTAGCAGGTGTGACTGCTATGCGCTCTTTGTATAGTTTGAGATATAGAATTCCTCATGGCTAACATTATTCAACAAGGAAAACTAAGGTTAATATCTATTATTCTTTCATATTTTCATTTTTTTTATCATGTCCATTTTCATATTTTTTCATTTCCTTTATATTATATAAATATCATCTCCAGGGAAAAGTGCCATGGATGGGCAGGGTAGAACAAAATTATGAAATGTCATAGTGACACTTTGCTCATTGTTGTCACCTCAAGGAAGTTTTTATTTGGGAAAACGTTAGATCTAAACATACTTTTCATAAATGTTGATCTATCACAAATCCAGCTTGCATTTATGACAAATCTGTGAGGGAAGATGCAAATACTTTTCCCCACAAAGTTCTTTCACGGAATAGATTTGCATAATAGAGGTTGTAATTGATCTTTCCAATCAATTTAAAAAAAAACAAATTTAAAAAAACAAAGAACAAAGGTAAAAATCAAAGATGAGTCAAACTCAATGTCAATTAGCTATTCAAATATAAGTTTTAAACATGTGAAATAAAATAATGTAATTAATTTTCCAATCAATTTAAAAAAAAACAAATTTAAAAAAACAAAGAACAAAGGTAAAAATCAAAGATGAATCAAACTCAATGTCAATTAGCTATTCAAATATAAGTTTTAAACATGTGAAATAAAGTAATGTAATTAATGATTAAGCATACATTATATAGAGCTTAAAAAACCCACTTTTCTTGGTGTCGTATCTTTTAATTCTAATCTTTTAGTTCGGGATTAATTTAGAAAACATTGAAAATAACAAAATTCGTTAAAGTGGCAAAAATCACTCAAAAAAAAATTGAACTCACATTGAGGCTACCGCTATTGTCAAATCTCACACATGCAAATAATATAACACATACCAACACTGATTGAAAAACTCATCTTCATGCACATATCAAATATCTTTCCAAATAAATATAAAAGAGAATACAAACACATAAAGAAACAAAGATAATAATGAAATGAGTTGAAAATAATGATGTGCAGAACCATAATAAGTGTTAACCATTACCTAGGAGAAAATGTCTTAAATTTGGTTTTATTTATTAAAAAAATGTAATTTAATTTGGAATTATTATTATTTGTTTTTAAATTTTGATAAAAAGGAGATTTAGGGCGTGTTTTAAGAGAATTAAATACCTTAAAGATCCTTTCCAAATTTTAGCATGAATCTTGAAATTAAATATTTAAAAAAAAAAAAAATGGCAATAAGCATCATAATTATTTAAATTTGAAAACATGAACTATGTGCAATTAAAAATCTGCCGCGTGAGTTAATACATCTGGATCGTATCCTGTCTCTTGGCTTCTTGTTAACAGTAAAAGCTTAATCCGGATTGGTCACATGGCTCTTATTTGAAATCAAACCAAATAGGAAAGACTAGGAATGAATCTGCGTATGTATATTCATTATGTTTGAACCTTAAAATCCTATATTCTTGGCCATGAAATTTTGTTTTTCGTTGTCTTTTTGTTCATGCCCTTACACCAATATTTTGCTATGTTAATTTCATATTATCATTTTTTTTTTTTATGAATTCCCTATTTTTTTTTGCAAGTGCTTCAAGAACTTGCTCAGAGGGGCTGCATATATATTTCTCAATTACATGTAAACATTTAAAACTTATTTTATTTTATTGTAATTCACTATATCTAATCTACCCATTAATGTGCAGGTGCACTCCTATAAGTGGAACATGAAATATCTTTGTACAATTTTCGCAATATTTTTCAATTTAAAGGAACAAACTTCCAAGAATTTGATTTTTAATCTCTGCTATCTCAAGCACAGGAATGTGAATTTAAATTTTTTTGTGGATAGATGGTATGAGGACTTTGAAAAACAACTATGATGTTGATCAGAGGTGTGTAAGAGATTTATCTTGAAACATAGCTAAAGACATAGAGTTGCAATGATGTTATATATAGAGAGAGAGCGCAAAATGACCATGATGAAAACATATGCTATTGTATGAATGTATCGATCAAGGTGTTAGGTCAATTCTCGACATCCAGGTTGTTTCCAAGGACCTCTCAATGTAGGCGGGGAACAAAGCTCAATGTCGTTGAGCGCAATGTAATTTCTCTAGGATTGACTAGCAAGGGTAAAATGGCCACCCATACGCTGGATCTACAACAATAAACGAGAAATAATAAGGATTCACACTTACTTACTTGGTTTATCACATCCAAGTTATTCAGGAATTTAAATACCTTTCTGGTGCCTCTCAAAGAGAGTCGGAAGGGTGTAGGACTATTTTTTTCTCTAGCTTCTTCATCAGTAGATGCAAAATAAATGTATGCTTCTTTGGAAACGAAGGTAGGATCAACATCCACTTCTAGAGAAAAAAAAAGAAAAAAGAGCCAAAGTCAACATCCATTTCTTCAGAAGCAAAGGCAAGATCAACCGTTGAGCATTGGCAACAAAGACAACATCGAATTTCTTACATAGAATCCTAGGTTGGAGGTGCTCGATTGATCCAGAATGGATCTAGGAACCAAAATGGGTCTACGAAGGTCTAAAAATCAAAGTGTTCGGAATCGCTTCAAAACGGACGTGTGTGTAGGCTTCGTCGTCATGAACCCAACGCAACCAAATTGAAACCGCATGCGAAAGATATATCACGATCCGTTCGTTTTTCCAAATAGGAAATGTTTTTATGACTGTGCAGTCCGTACAGTGCTAACTTGGCAGAGACTATATAGGTTGTACGGTCGTACAGTGATGTGGAAGGTACAGTGGCGTGCTGACTGGGCAGCCAGATGGCTGAATCACGCTCTGACACGTGGTAGTTAGTGGGCAAGTGTAATGGTGCCACATGGCACCCCTCCATTGGTTAGCAGTTGGGCAAAATTTTATGGGATCTACGAGAGTCGAACCCATGACCTCTGTTCTGGGTGGAACGCTTTGGGCAGGGTCAGGCTACTAGCCTGCCCACGATGGGTCTTAACTACTAAAGTCTAAAATTAATATTTGAATTGAACTATGGTGTAATTCGGGCGGAGTTAAGGGTCGGGGCCTAGCCCCAACCCCGACGCGTTTTCCATACGACCTATGCCATATGACCTCACCCTATCCATGAAACAATTATAGGTGTGTTGCTTGCTTGATTTGCATTTCTTAAGTGTTCCATAGTTTGAAGAGATTTATTTGCCTTTAAATGATGAGCATGAACCACATATTCTTGACCTGCTTTGGTTAAATGATATTGATTCTTTTCCTTGTAGAATATTGTTTTATGATCAAACAAGTATGGATTGCCTAAGACCATTCCACATTCACTTAGTGGCACCACATCACATGTTACCTCGTCCACAAACATAGATGAAATTGCAAACTTTAATGTGCATTGCTTTTTTATGTGCAATTGATGATTGTTGCTTATCCCTTTAAGTGTGTAAGGCTTATGATGCATTTGTGTTTTTCATCCCAATTGCTTAACCAATTCCTCTGAAATTAAGTTATATTGAGATCCACTATCTATCAATATGTCAACATTAGTATGTCGCATGATGATCTTGATGTGAAACAATTTACTTCTAGCATCAAATCTATTACCAATTTTACCGGTCATACCAACCAAGGAGACTTTAGATTCATCCCCTGAATCCAATGCCAAGTCTGTTGGTCGTGTTGTTGTTGCAACAGTTTGCCTCCCTTTCTTTTCCTTGAACCACTTCGGTCTCTTCTCGAGATGCAATTGCCAACAACGGTCCTCATTCTGCCCTTCTTTCTTGCAATTCCTGCAAGAGGGATTCTCTTCCTTTCTTGCCACTAAATTTGATTTTTTTCCATGCCACTTCCTTTTTTCCTCTTTCGTTGAAGATGATTCCCTTGATATACCAACCCATGTTTTTCCTGCTTCAATGTATGTCGCTTGAACGGAAACCTCATCAAGATTAGTAGGTCCAAACATGAATACAATATTTCGAATGTGTGCATGTAAACCTCCTATATACTTCATAAGAGTTTCTTGGGTATGTAAAGGAATATCTAACATCAATGCCATTTTATGAAAGCCATCTGTGTATTCTTGCATTGTTTGTTATTTTCTTAGTTTAAGAGCTTTCCATTCAATTAACGCTTTCTCTTTATAACCCAAAGGATAGAATTGCTTTCTAAGTGCAGAAATAAAACTTTTCCATGATGGAAATACATTACCCACTTGTTGCGTGTCATTTTTCAACTTGCTCTGCCACCATATGAGTGTTGTGTCTGCAAGTCTAAGTGATGCCAACTTGATTTGAGTTGCCTCATCCTTGATTTGTTGCACACTGCAATAAACCTCCATCTATCTGACCCAATTTTCAAGTCTCTCTGCATTAACTTCACCATCATACATGGGTAATTCGAATTTAACATCAAGTTTTAATAAAGGCATTTCATTCTTATATTTATGGACATGTTTCTTTTCAGTGCTTTTAGAACTTGAAATTGAAGAAGAAGGAGAAGAAGGAGGTGAATATGGAGATGAAGGAGGAATTTGAGGAGGATCCTCTCCTTATTCACTTTTTTCCTTTGAATATTCACCCAAATTCGGTCTTTTCCGTTCCAAGTAATCCTCATACAAAACCTTCATCATCTCTGACACGGTGAAGAATTTTTTTCGAAACTCTTTCTCATCCTGAGAAAGTCCCTCTTCCGATGCCATCTTCTCGCTTTGAGAAGTTCTCTTTCTCAATCCAATCAATGGATTCTCTTCAAAAATTTCTCCTTCACCATGATGTATCTTTTCCCTGGTTAACATGCAAAACTCAAATCCAAACGTCAACTAGCTCTGATACCACTTGATCTGAAGAGATGTTTTAAACAACAATGGTTGAGTTATTAAGCATGTTGTTAATTAACCATTTAGGAAACTAAGGAAAGAGAAAGAATTAAGAATGAAACATGACATCCATATAAACATATACATATCTAAAATAAAGCATGAGGATTAGCAAACCATAAACACCAATGTGTTAACGGAGTTCGACAATCTCGCCTACGTCTCCGAGCCTTTGTCTCAGTGGGTGAGGCTTTATTATTTTTGTTCAAAGATTTAAAAGTACATCAAAACAGTGCCCAAAAGGTTACAAACTGATCTGGTCTTTTTCTACCAGATCTCTGGAACCCAACAAAACATATGACATTGAAAACAGATGACTGGAGCTCCCAAAAATGGCCCGCAAAGGTGCGCTCCTCAACAACTTCTCTGCATAAAAATGGATTTGGCTTGGAAAATATTCAGCATAACTCTGTTATGAACCTCCTTCCATGGATTCAAGAAGCTATGGTTTATATATATCTGAAGTTGGTAACCATCTCCCAACTTCCCCCCAAGATATGGCCTAAAAAAGGGCCCAATATCCCCTAATATTGACCAAAAATCTCTAAAATTGCTGAATAATTCATAAAAATATTAAAATATAATGTACAAAACCCATTTTTTCATTTATATAGGGCACAACCCCTTTAAAGAGGGCTTATGGTCCTATTAACACGCCCCATGTGGCCTCGCGCTTATTTGTTGTGCGTTGGCCCCTCCATTACTGGCTCCTCGTCGCATGATGGTGGCCATGTGGCCTTGTCCTCCAAGTTCCATGTGCTCTGTATAGTTAGGCCCCCCGATGTAATAGCCCACGGTTAAGCCCTCTGGTCGATGAGCTAGCCCAACTGACTGGGGCTTAACCCTTAATCTCCGCGCTAACAAACCAAATGAAACGGTCATATACGATCCCACAGGATTAGGGGTTGGAGCATTATAATCCATGCGCCAACGTATAAACTCCAAGGTCAGGTCATATGTTATATCATTGGAACTAGGGGCTAGCTCCAAATTATAACCCTGCGCGCACCATAACACAACAGAGTCACATCAACGAGATTGTATGTGGTTTCATCGAGGGTTGGGGCTAGGCCCCAACCCTTTATTTTTGCCCAATTCACATGCATTCAACTTTAAATATCACCCACTCCATATGATGTTAAGAACTAATGCGAGGGTGGGTTGGCTAGCCCGACCCTACCAATTCCTTTTCCCGGTCGAAGGTCTAGGGTTCAAATCTGGTGAACTCCATACATTTTTGCAAGAACCAAACAGTCAATGAATGGATGCCATGTGGCAGCCCATGTCTGGGCCACGTGGCACCATACCATATGCCCAAATATGCCACGTGTCAATCGGTCATTCGACCACCTACATACCCAGTCAACACACTTGTCTAGTCACTCTTTTCCACGAGTCGGATTTGCCACGTCATTAGTACGGATGTGCCATGTGTCTCCCTTGCAGTGGTGACACATGTCATTCTTTGATTGTTCCATGTATACTTGCCACATCATCAACCTCTATCCACATCAGATGTACGTTCGTACGACCTGTACAGTCAGCTGCCACGTGGGACTGTACAGAATGTATAGTCATAAAATTTTTGCCTGTTTGGCAAAATGAACAGATCATGATATTTGGAGCATACGACGTCCGTTTGAACCCGTTCAAGTTGCATTGGGTTCGTATCGATGAGGAATATGTACATGTCTGTTTTGAAGCCATTCCAAGAAATTTTATTTTTAGGCCTTTATGAGCCCCATCAAGCTCCTATATCCAATTCTGGATCAATAAACCAGAGGTTCTTTCCAGCCAGAGATAGATTCAGAATAGGAAAATGATGAAGAATTGAAAATCCAAAGCCATTTTTATGCAGGGAAGCCATTGAGGAGAGAAACTTTGCGAGCCATTTCTGGGAGCTTCGTTCATCCGTTTTCAGTGCCGTCAATTTTGATGGGTTATTGAGATCTAGTAGAACACATCCAGATCAGTTTGTAATCATTTTGTCACTTTTATGATGTAATTTTTAATATTTGAAGAGAAATAAGAAATCCTCACCCACTGAGACAAAGGCCCAGAGACGTAGGCAAGATTGTCGAACTCCGTTATCAATTTTGTTGTTATGGTTTGTTGTTTCTTCGTGCTTATTTCCATATCTATATATTACATTATGGATTCTATGTTACATCATTAATTCTTCCTCTTTAATCAATTTCCTAAATGGTTAATGAACTCATGATTTAAAAACTCAACCATAGTCTTTAAAAGATCTTTTCGGATCAAGTGGTATCAGAGCAAGTTGACGGTTGGTTTTTGAGTTTGCACGATTACTAGGGAAAATATGAATCGTGGTGAAGGCGATATTGTTGAAGAGAATCCTGAGATTGGATCGAGAAAGAGAACTTCTCAAAGTGAGAAGATGGTATCGGAAGAGGGACTTTCTCATGAGGAGAAAGAGTTTTGAAAGACTTTCTTTGCCATGTCGGAGATGATGAAGGTTTTATATGAGGATTACTTGGAACGGAAGAGACCGATTCTCGGTGAATATTCAAAGGAAAAAAATGAAGAAGGAGAGGATCCTCCTAAAACTCTTCCTTCACCTCCTTCTTCGCCATCAACTTCTTCTTCTTCTTCAAGTTCAAGTTCCAAATCCACCGCAAGAAAACATTCCCATAAACATAAAATGATATGCCTTTACTTAAGCTTGATTTGAAATTTGAATTACCCATGTATGATGGTGAATTCAATGTAGAGAGGCTTGATAACTGGGTCAGGAAGATGGAGGTTTATTGCAGTGTGCAACAAATCAAGGATGAAGAAACTCAAATCAAGTTGGCATCGCTTCGTCTTGCAGGTACAACACTCATCTGGTGGAAAAACAAGTTGCAAACTGGCACTCAACAAGTGGGTAATGTATTTCCATCATGGCAAGTTTTTGTTTCTGCACTTAGAAAACAATTTTATCGTTTGGGTTATAAAGAGAAGGCTTTAATTGAATGGAAATGTCTTAAACTAAGAAAGGGACAAACAATGCAAGAATACACATATGACTTTCGTAAGATGGAATTGATGGTAGATATTCCTTTACATACTCAAGAAACTCTTATGACATATATAGGAGGTTTACCTGCACACATTCGTAACATTGTATTTATGTTTGGACATACTAATATTGATGAGGTTTATGTTCAAGCAACGTACATTGTGGCAGGGAAAACATGAGTTGGTGTATCAAAAGAATTGTCTTCAAGAAAAGAGGACAAAGGGAAGTGGAATGGCAAGAAGGCAAGTTTAGTGGCAAGAAAGGAAGAGAAGCTCTCAAATAAGGGCATGATGAGGACCATTGGCAAGAAATAAGGGCATGATGAGGACCATTGTTGGCAATTGCATCCCGAGAAGAGACCAAAGTGGTTCAAAGAAAGGAAAGGGAGGCAAACAATTGCAGCAACAACACGACCAACAGACTTGGGATCGGATTCAGGTAATGAATCTAAACTCTCAGCGGTTGGTTTGACAGGTAAAATTGGTGATGGATTTGATTCTAGAAGTAAATTGTTTCACATAAGGGTCATAATGAGACATACTAAGGTCGACACATTGATATATAGTGGATCTAAATATAACTTGATTTCAAAGGAAGTGTTTAAACAATTGGGATTAAACACTCAGATGCATCATAAGCCTTACTCACTTAAATGGATAAGAAGCAATCATAAATTGCACATAACAAAGCAATGCACATTAAAGTTTGCAATTTCATCTAAGTTTGTGGATGAGGAAACATGTGATGTGGTGCCACTCAATGAATGTGGAATGGTCTTAGGCAGTCCTTATTTGTATGATTACAAATCAATCTTTTATAGGGAACATAATCTATATCACTTAATCAAAGCAGGAAAGGAATATGTTGTACATGCTCATCACTTAAAAGCAAATCAATCTCTTCAAACAATGGAACAATTAAGAAAGGCAACTCATGCAAGAAACACACCTATAATTGTGCCAAATCAAATAATTGATCTTAAGAAAGAACATGAGATGATTGTAGAATGGAAGTTCAATCACACTTTGCTTCAAGATAAGCTAATGTCGTGCAAGTATTACAAACATATTAGCTCATTTGCAGTCATATTTCTGATGTTATCATTAGTGATGTTGTCAACATGGATGATAGTGGCTCCAGTGAGATGTGATAGAGTACAAATGGCTAACAATATGTTGTTAGTTATCATGGTTGTTTTACAGTTGATCTTGATGAGACAGGTGCACATGATAGAGTTTAAAGATAGAGAACAAGTGGGGTGGCCTATCCCACACTTGATGACTAGTTATTATCCTTTTGGAGGACCAAAAGGTCTTAGTGGGGAGGCATGATCTAGAATGGATCCAGGAAGGCCTAAAAATCAAAGTGCTTAGAATGGCTTCAAAATAGACATGTGTGTAGGCCTCGTTGTTACGAACCCAATGCTACTTGAACGGGCTCAAACATACATCGTATGCAAAAGATATTGCGATCTGTTCGTTTTTCGAAACAAACAAAATTTTGATGATTGTGCAGTCCTTACAGTGTTGACATGGCAACTAATTGTACAGGTCGTACGACTGTATAGTGATGTGGCAGGTATAGTGGCATGCTGACTAGGCAGACAGGTGGTTGAATCATTCTCTGACATGTGGAAGTTAGTGGGCAAGTGTAATGGTGCCACGTGGCCCAATCCTGGGCTGCCATGTGGCACCCCTCCATTGGTTAGCAGTTGGGAAAAAATTTATGGTCTCTATGGGAGTCGAACCTGTGACCTCCGGTCTAGGCGAAACATTTTGGGCAGGGTCAGGCTACCAACCCACCCACGATGGGTCTTAACTACTAAAGTCTAAAATTAATATTTGAATTCAACTATGGTGTAATCTGGATGGAGTTAAGGGCCGGGGCCTAGCCCCAACCCCGACGCATTTTCCATATGACCTATGCCATATGACCTCACCCTATCCATTGGAACAGGAGTGCTACGTGTTGGTAAGCCTCGGTTTAGCGCTACCATATTACATGTGACCCAGACCTCTAACTGTTGGCGCGAATATGCGAGGTTAGCGCCCAGTGAGCAGGGCTAGCCCGCCGACCAAGGCACATAATCGGAGGCTTACAACTAGGGAATATTACAGTTTGGGCATGTGGAGACTTAGCCAAAGGTTCCATGTATGCGCCGAAAGACCAGGAGCTAGTAGAGGAGGGGGCCAGCATGTCAACCTAGCCCAGGGCCATATGGAAGTGCCCCATATACCCAAGGGCCTGGAGAAAAGGGGTTGCACCATGTATTTGTTCAATTATGAGTATTTTGACCTTATATTATGATTTTTGTGGTTATTGCAGCCATTTTTGAGAGAGTTTGGCCATTATTGGAGGATCTGGAGCTCTTTTTGAGGCCAGATCTTGGGGGGAAGTTGGGAGTTTATTTCCAACTTCAAGCCTATATAAACCAGAGGTTCTTGGAAGCCAGAGAGATATTTAGAACAAGAAAATGTTGAAGAATTGAAAATCCAAAGCCATTTTTATGCAGATAAGCCATTGAGGAGAGCAACTTTGCAGGCCATTTATGGGAGCTTCGTTCATCCGTTTTTAGTGTCGTTAGTTTTTATGGGTTCTTGATATCTAGCAGAACAAAGCCAGATCAATTTGTAATAATTTTGGCACTTTCATGATGAACTTTGGAAGATTTTAATAGAAACAAGAAAGCCTCACCCACTGAGACAAAGGCCCGGAGACGTAGGCGAGATTGCCGAACTCCGTTAACGATTTTGTTGTTATGGTTTGTTGTTTCTTTGTGCTTATTTCTAGATCTGTATATTACATTATGGCTGCTATGTTACATCATTAATTCTTCCTCTTTCATCAATTTCCTAAATGGTTAATGAACTCATGATTTAAAAACTCAACCATAGTCTTTAAAAGATCTTTTCATATAATCGATACATGAGATGCTCTACACGAGAGGGGCTCCAGACAACAAGGATGATGGATAGATAGACAATGAAATAAAAAGGAAAAATAGATAACCAAGTGGTGAATAGATAACCAAGTGGTGAATAGATAGTCGAGGTGAATAGACAGTTAGGCAGTGAATAGATAGATGTTGACAACAATGAATAAATAGATGTAGACCAATAAAAAATTAAGTAGAAGTATTAATCCATTGCGCTATCACATATAGTTGTCTAGCGCAGCAGTTTGTCCAAGTTCGCGGCCTTCACAAGAAACGTCAAAGAGCAGTTTTCAAAGCAGTCCATTTCAAGCTCGAAATGCAAGCAGCAGGCGAGTTCAATTTTCAATGGCGGAGATCCCACGTGGAGTTCAGATCAGTGGCTTGCGGGTATTCAAAATCTCAAAATTGCACCAAGTATAGAAAAGGGCAAATTCTAAAGTCCCAAAACAAGCATGAGTCGTAGATATTAAAGGAGACAAGTGTCATCCGATCCAAGTGTTCGAGGAAATGAGCTTCGGGAGTCTTGAAACGAGAAGTGCACGAATTTCCCAAAGGGTCGAAGCCCGAAGTGCTAAAGTGCCCAAAGTCCCGAAATGCCTGATGTCCCGAAGGCCCAAAGCGTCCGAAGTCCCGAATTGGCCGAAGTGCCCTAAGTGTCGAAGCATCGAACTCCCGAAGCCAGAAGTGATTCTGGACCATCCATTGGCGAGGCCACGCGTTAGTAGATCCATAGCTCCGAGTAAAATCAGTTGAAGGCAGAGGAGGTTTGATATTTGATTTTTCCAGAGTCTGGAGACTCGAAGTAATTCTTGGTTGTTCGATTCAAGAGGACGTGAGACAACAGATTGACATCTCTCAGTAAAAGCAGTTGAAGGTAAGCGAGATTTGAGTTTTGATTCTCCTGGAGCCTGAAGACCTGAAGTGGATCTCGACCATCGATCTCAGTCGTCGATCTCTGGAGGCCACACATCTTCATATCCTTAACTCCGGATGTTTTGCTTCAAGGAAAAAATAAGTTTGTGTTTTCATTTTCTCGGAGCCCGGAGACCCGAAGGAGATCTCAGTCGTCGAGTTAAGAGAGTGCGTGGCAGAAATTAGTGTATATGTGTGGCGTACTCGTAGGTCATGACACCTGGAACCTATTTGGCAGTGACACATGGCACTCAGTCCAGGCGGTCGTGGGTATATCATTCGCTTCTTTATTAGTGACACGTGTCACTTCTCTTTCATGATATGTCAACATAGCAATGAAAGGTCATCCTCTGGGAGGTGTTATTGTTCAACGTCAAGAGTAGCGTCCCCCTCCCCCATGGCACATTTTGGTGGATTCTAAAGTTGGCAGGCGGTTAAGCTTGGAAGTAGCGCTAAATCTAGTAGGTGCGCCCAGATCGTAGACTGCGTCTAGATCAACGGTTATGCTTCATTGCGGGGACACAACTTGCTCGATCGATAATATTATTGAGTGGTCCCGCAATTGAAACTGTGGTTTGGTGAAAGTGATACATGGCAGAAGGCGGTGGATTGCGGGCCCAAAAGTGGTGTGAGTTTAAACCTCTTTTGACGGCCCCGCAATCACGTGCTCGTATAATGTCTGATCCGAGAGTAACGTGTGGCTGCCCCCTAGGCACTAAGCCTCATCCTGATCTTGAGGGTTCAATTAATAAATGAAAGGACTGGTGGTTGGAACCTCGACTCACTCAGTAATTAGAAGGCATGGAGGGCCCGGCCGTGGGGACTGAATCATCAGCGGTGATATCCCTATGGTTAGATTTTCCTGCAGACCCATACTGATCTGAGCTTGCGTTTGACAGAGGGATACATGCACAGTCTGAAAAAAGACTGCTCGGACGCAATGCTTTGAATGTAGTGATGAGATCACACTCCTGATGGCAGAAGGCGGTGGATTGCGGGCCCAAAAGCGGTGTGAGTTAAAACCTCTTTTGACGACCCTGCAATCATGTGCTTGTATATTGTCTGATCCGAGAGCAGTGCATGGCCACCCCCTAGGCACTAAGCCTTGTCCCGATCTCGAGGGTTTAGTTAATAAATGAAAGGACTGGTGGTTGGAACCTTGACTCACTCAGTAATTAGAAGGCATGGGGACTGAATCGTCAGTTGTGGTACCCCTATGGTCATATTTTCCTGCAGACCCATATCGATCTGAGCTCGCGTCTGACAGAGGGATACATGCACAGTCTGACAGAAGACTACTCAAACACAATGCTTTAAATGTAGTGATGGGATCACACTCCTGATAGTCAAGGACTGATCCGAGTATAAAGAGATAGTTTTGATATTTTGTTAGGGTAGTCAACTGGTTGAGCAGAGCTCCCTATTTTGTAATGTTTTGATGCCAAAACTGTTCTCTGGTTATTTATCAAATTTGAAACTTTCATGTTAATAGAAGTCAGCTTATTTTCATCTCTCTGTAAAAACTGTGCTAAAACACTAGGGCATGGAGGATCCAGTCGAGGGTTTTTATGTTGTTGTAATGTAGGTTTGATTACAATGGTATCGTGACCAGTTTTAGTCATCTCCCTTGTTATCTTTCTCCATCTTACACTGAATTTCTCGGGCATGGAGGATCTAGTTGAGTTGTCGCAGCTACATTGTGATGTAGGTTTTATCATTGTGTTGTTGTGAGTGTGTTTTTTGGACATATTTTAGTGTCTGAAGCTTGTGCTCAAGAGTGATCTTGAGTCTAATTTTTTCTTCTCCAAGCTTCTTTAAAGCTTGATGCTCATAGCAGTCTTGTTCACCTTTTTCACTAAGTCTTCCCTCTGCTCACACTTAAAATCAATTCAGTGACTGGAGTTAATGTGGCCCTCACTTCCCTGTTAATTTATTGTCCATTTTTGTGTTGAACATCATTCATATATTGATTTTTGTCCATTGACCTCCACTCATATAAAACCAACATCCACCAAAAACTCTTATGGGTACTAGGTTTGTCCTCCCGCAATCTGAGGGTGACTCTCAGTGCTAACATTCTTGGTGTCATTGTCAGGGAACAAAATGAAAACATTTCCCTGGGTAAGAACGACAATGAGCTTTTGATTTTGAATGTGCAACAGACATCAGAACCATTGAAGATTACAACTTGCACCTAGTGACTCCACTATCGAAGACTCCACTGGGGAGGATCCTGTTGACAAAAGGATGGCCATACCGAAGGGGAAGACTAGGTTTCAATTTATGAGCTTTATTCATGAAATCGTGTTCTTGTTTATCAACTCATTTCTCTCTTTCCCTTCACATATAAAGAGGATTATCCTCTTCTTTGTCTATTCATATGATAATAGGCCTTCCTTTATTTATCTATCCTTGAAAAAAGAAAACATGCCCTCTTCTTGTGTTATAGATACCGATCTCATGTCTTCACCTCTGCCTATTCATAAAACTGAGATCTGTATTGCATCTCCTCTTGAAATTGATCACCCTTGTAGCCCTGAGGAGGTTGAAAATAATTCACAGTCTTCTCAAATCTCGTTACCCTCCGTTATTCCTGGTGAACCTTTCCATCAACTTGTTAATCCTCATGATCAGCCCACTGCTTTTCAAATTAAAATCATAAATAAGTTGTTTAAACCTTTAAGGCTGCCACATGACCTTCATCCTTATCCTCGTTATTCCTTGCTAAGAAGATTTTAGAAATCCTAATTCTGTAGAGAAATATTATTTCTTTTAACATTATTAAATTAAAAATTAAAATGAATATTTACCAACAACAAATCCAAAACTCACGATTTTCATAGAGAAATTATGGTTGAATTAACCCAAAAACACATAAATAAAAACAAATTTGTACAATTCAAGATACATTGTTTTTAACATGTCTTATTAGTCCCTGTCGTAGGAAAAGAGGGACTATAGCGATCGATAAATCATTGACCTGGTATTAAATTATGCATTGACCACAAATATTTGCATATTATCTATTGTTGGAACAAGGGAAGTGAAAACACCAATTTTTATATAATAGAAAGTACCATGTTTGTCAAGATCTGATTGGACAATGGATTGGAGGTCTTATTGCCGGCTTTGCTATTCCCATTGTTATATTTGTTGGCATATCCAAAGTATTTGATCGTATATGGTATTTTTGAATCATATATTTTCTTATGCATTGGTCGAAGGTGGATTAATGCTAGCATTAGTTAGAATGTTTCCTCGAGCATTTTCTGCTAGATTGAATACATTGTCTACCATATTAGTATGTATGATCTGTGCTTTATTGTTGCATGCTTCGAGAGAAGAGGCTTTCCACACTGCATTTTTTCTTAAATGTTTGTATAGGGCTAGTCCCTTAGACGGTCTTGACAGTCTTAAGTGTTTACCTAACAGGTCTGGTTGTCTTAAATGTTTATTGTACAAGTGCGTTGGAATACAGTTTTGTTCCATTTTTTTGATGGTAGTCAAACATCTTCCGTCGATTTTTATATAATAAAAAGTACCATGTTTGTCAAGATGTGATTGGACAACGTATTGGAGGTATTTTTTTGGCTTCTCTATTCCCAATGTTATATATGTTGGCATATCCAAAGTATTTCATCGTATATGGTCTTTTAAAATCATATATTTTCTTATGCAATGGTCAAAGGTGGATTAATGCTAGCATTAGTTCGAATGTTTCCTTTAGAAATTTCTGCTAGCTAAAATACATTGTCTACCATATTAGTATGTGTGATTTTTGTTTTATTCTTGCGCGCTTTGAGAGAACAAGCCTGTCACACTGCATTTATTCTTAAATGTTTGTACAGGGCTAGGCCCTTAGGCGGTCCTGACAATCTTAAGTGTTTACCTGGCATGTTAAATGTTTCGAAATTATTTGTCAGAGAATCCACAGTTGGTGTCATTTTGTCATCGACGTTTCGAATCCGAATCAGGATTCATCATCAAGACTAATCATCAATTTGAGAGCTTGTTGATCTTAATCCATTAATAGTGTATATGCAGGACAATATAAGATAACCAGGTCGTCTATCTATAAACCCTAATTGCGGAGCTAAATATTCTTGTCTCTGCATTGTTTAAGAAAGTCTAGATCAACAACTCTTCTAGTGATTTTTATCCGCAGATTTTCCATTAAACAGAAATTGTTCCAGGTTTCCCTTCGGATTCGAAACGTCGATGAAAAAATGACACCAACTGTGGATTCTATGGAAAATAATTTTGAAACTCCTCACCACAGAAATATGAAAACAATATGTTAAATGTTTATTGTGCAAATGCATTGGGATACAGTTTCGTTCCATTTTTTTTATGCTCGACATCGTTGCTTCAGTTGTCGATGCTTGTTTACTACTTGGTTCCATGATTGTTGATGTTGTTTGATTCAACTTTGCAAAGTTGAGGTCCTGCAGTTGGACATCTTCGACTTTGCAAGTTGTTGGGCCTGTTATTGCAGTCTCCAATTTTTCGGGGATGACCTCGTGTCATCCCTCATTGGCGGGTAAGTTTCCCTGTTGTTGTTTTTCAATGGTGGGGGTCCTTGCCTCCAAATTTTTTTGCAGACCATCTTTGTCTGTGCTCTTAATTTCTGTTCCTGGAAACCATGCATCTTCATATGCCGGCTGTGATGTTCATAGCTATTTGGAAAATTGCAATGCGAAGGGGTTCTCGAAAAGTAGTTCAAAGCTATTAGAATAGGGAACCATCGACCGGGGTGTAGACGCAGGAAACGCTTTTATTCTGTGGGTCGGAAAACTATGCCCACCTGTTGTCTTTCTACCGAGTAAATTTATGGTGTGATTTATTTGCATTGTTTCTTTTGTTTGGTACCCAGTTTTGGGCTTGTAGTTTTCCTATTTTTCTTTCCTTTTTTTTTTTGGTTGCTATTATTTTTTTCCCCCTTTTCTCTGTTTTCAGACAAAGTGAAAGTATCTAACAAAAAAATTCAAAATCAGAGTTGAAAAGATGGAAGAAGTCATAGATGTTGAGTCGTATGAAATAGATACACAGTCCATTATACATGGCAGCATTGACATGGATTTGCATAGCAATGGAATCTTTAGATTCGATGCATTCTCGTATACTGCAGGGGATTGGCTTTTCGATACATTCCAGGTTCTGCTGCATTTATGGTATTCATCGACTGAGTTGCGCAATGGATTGATAGATTATTTCTTGGCATGTTTAAAAAATGGCGATGCAGAGGCATTGAACTCTTATTAATACGAACTAGAATCTGATTTTCTTCGGCAGTTGCATGGAATACATGATGTCTCTACGTATTTTTCAAATATGCGGTTGTCTGCATCTCTAGCTCTGCCTGCACATGAGAGGGGACTTTGGGGAGACACATTTTGTTCCTGTTTTGCAAAGACCTTGAATCACAGTGGGAACAGATTATNTTTGGTAGTAGTGGATTTTGATGTGCAGTCACTGCGGATTTACACTGTGCAGTCCTTTTGCAATGCAATTGTAGCCGGCAACCAACAGGATTTTAGGGACCATAAATATTTCCATATTTTCTATTGTTGGAACCAGGGAACTGAAAACATCAATTTTTATATTAAAAAAAGTACCATATTTGTCATGATCTGATTGGACAAGGGATTGGAGGTCTTATTTCCAGCTTCGCTATTCCCAATGTTATATATGTTGGCATATCCAAAGTATTTGATCGTATATCGTCTTTATGAATCATATATTTTGTTATGCATTCGTCGAAGGTAGATTAATGCTAGCATTAATCCAAATGTTTGTCTTAGCATTTTATGCTAGGTAAATCTATGGCAATGTTTGATATGGTGGCATATCCAAAGTTTGGCCTTCCAATACATTCTTTGGTGTTTGAACTATTGTTACAAAAAAATATAATATTTTTTGGGGGATATGTTAGAGATCTGCCACATTGCATTTTTTTGTTACATGTTTAGAGAGCATTTCTGACAGACTTAAATGTTCTCCTAACATGCTTGGTAGCGTTGAATGCTTACTTAACAGGCTTGTTACAATACATTTTTTTTTTCCATTTTTTAAATTTATATGTTCCAGCGCATTGTTGGTTTACTGGTTCATGCTTGTTTTTTGCATCTCCATTGATTTCTTATTTGCATGTTGTTGTTGTTATTGCTTGCCTGTTCATGTTCTTGTAGTTTGCACATTTGGGTTTCTGCAATCATGATTGGAACCGTGTTAGCCTCAAACTATATTTCATATCTGGCGATGCTTTTTCCATGGATTATGTGTTTCTATGGTTTCATAGTTATGAGAGTAGGTTTTGCTGTGTGAGAGATATAGTTTTTCTCTTCCTTTCATTTTGCTCTTGTAAACGTCGTTTCTGGCTCAGTTTTGTGAGTTCACGATTTTTCGGGTTCAAAAAATTTAAAATCATTTGTCGCTCCCCTCCATCCCCGCAACCTTCCTCCCTTCCCAATAGACATTGATTATTCTTTCAAAACTCAGAACTGACCAAACATGTATGAAAAAATGGGCTTTAATAACTGGAAAGGTTGAGGACATCTCCCATTAAAATGAATAGACAGGATATTATTATTGGATCTGGTAATTTCTTTTGCCTCAATTTTGAGTTTGCAAATTTTTTTTTTTCTTTTTTTTCCCTGTTTGCGGTCTTTTAGTTTTCTTAAAAGCTTCAGGATAGTCCACGAACGTGTCGCCCACAGAGGCCTTCACGTTGTGTCCCTCTTTAATATTGTGCATATCTTAGATGTGAGATTTGAGAATCTTCTTGGATATGGGAATTTTAATACGTGCTAATAGTCACTATTTAGCGTACATATTCAGAAAGGTTGGCATTAATAAGAGAAAATATCGAGAACATCTGTCATTAAAATGAATTAACACAAAATCTATGGAAGATCATCCAGCGTTGCTTTTAAATACTTATTGCCATTTCATTAAAGAGTTGTGCTTTAGGGTGCCTTCGTTCTAATGTTCCTGGTCATGGACATGTAAGACAACTTAGAGATACGATTGAGGCCGAGATTAAAGAAGAGAGACTGGTTTTATGTGACGTGAGATTTGAGTTAAAAAAAAAAAATTATAGAAGAGAAAGTCAGAGAGGACGAAAAAAAAAGAACAAGTATGTTCTGGTTGGTGTTCTCCCTGTGTTTGATGCTTTGGTTGGTTGAAAAAGCTGCCTGGAGATTTGTTTGGTTAACTTCTCTATTTTCTTGTTGGGAGTTGTAATGGATTTTCAGGTCACATGCAAAATAGTTCTTCGTTGAAGTATATAGCTTCTTCCAACAACACATATTTGGCAAGTGTATCGAATTCTGCAGATCCCACAAGATTTTGTCTTCCTCGAGGGTGGCGCATTTACAATGGCTTGCAGAATCGCCCCTCATGTTCGTAAATGACGTGAAATATTACTCCACTTGTGAATGCACCCAGAGACGGGTAACAGAAACTGTATGGATGGATAAAACAACATATTATCGCTACAAAAGTTTCTCATGCGATCTGCAACATTTGATACACTTGCCAGACCTGTGGTGATGATGCACTTGGCATATCTGTGCTGCCCGGAGAAGCTATGCACCTCAACAGATTTACATTTTTTCAGCTGGGTTGGACATTTCGTCCAATTTACTGTAATAAAGAAAAGAAGTTCAACATACAAATCTTCAGGCAGGCTTTTCAACCAAATAGATGATCGAATGTAGGGAGAATACTAGTCACAACATACTTGAATTTTTTTCCCCTGCCATAGCTATGGTGACATAAAATGACTTCCTCCACTTTGAAATCGACCTGAATCGCATTTCTAAGTTGTCTCAGATGTCAAGGGTTAGGAACATTGCAAGGAAAGCACCTTGAACCCCAAGTTTTCGACGGCAGAGGAAAATTACTACTTGACAAAGAATGGAATGTTGAATAGCTAGCAATTGCAAGAAGACCATATCTGGAAGAGACAAGGTGTTCAAAAAACTGGGATAGATGTAGTTGGCAGCAACGATTAAGTAGAAAACCCAAAATTGATATTGAACTCATTTTTTACGAATAAAGGGTTTGGACGTCAATAGAACTGTGAACAAGCTTCATCAATGTACATATTTTTTATTGGTCGGCGACAGGCAAAATCGCAATTGTTGTGGCAAATAGCCTTAGCTATATTTTGTAACCCATCTTATTTGGATATAGAATAATTCCACTTTACTTTTTAATAGTATTTTCCAATCTCTGGTATTTGTTTTAATTTTATTTTGTGCCTTCTTCCCCTGTGTTGTTAAACATGGATGGCAAGATTTTCTTTCTGCAGCCCACTACTTCAATTTAAATAAAGCCTGCTCTGTTCGTTGCTTACATTTTACATTTAAGAATAATTTTTATAAGCCATACTTATGTGGCGTTGGTCCTGTATTTAAAGAAATAAATTGGAGGAGTTGTCATGTTTCCGTTCTTTGAGTCCCGTAAATAGAATGAATTAATGAGTTACAAGAAGGTGGCTTCTTCTATTTGATAATATCCATGCATATATACTAATATCAATACTATTGGAATAAATACAAAAACTTCCTCTTTTGCAAAGCTTAAGAAATTATGCTTGTGCAGCCAAAGTGCTTCGGTGCTCTGCAATTTATGCTTTAACTAATGATAACTCACTAGGTGTTCGAAAAGCTTCGCATTAATAAAGGGACGGCTGAAGCTGTCTTAATTACTTAAATCACACCAAATTTTCATTACATTTAATTTAACTTAGATATTGATGTTTATGAAGAGTCATCATTTGATCATGTCATTGCAAGAAATAAAAGATGAATAGATGATAAGGAGTTTATCTCGTTGAAACCACAATGCAAATTCATGTTTCTTGTTGCGCTATGTACATCTTACAGTCAAAATTTTTGTGGTTTCAATGAAATTTGTGAACCGAAGAGCATCCTGCAAATTGGGAGATCATTTGCATTTGAAACAAAAACAATCCATTAATATATGTTAGTATGAATACTATTGAGATAAATATGAAAACTTTCTCCATTAATACATATTAGTATTAATACTATTGAAATAGATATCAAACCTTTCTCTTGACCAATACTTAGGCTGTTATCTGGCCACCAGGCCTCGGGTTCGCGGTACCCACCAATATGTCCCCTATTCCATCATATACATCTTGCAGCCAAAGAACTTCAGTGATCTGCAGTTTATTCTTTTACTAGTGAGAACCCAGCAGGGGTTCGAAAACATTGCCATTAATAAACGAAAAAAAAAAGGTTTTTCAACTGTCAGATACTTATCCCTTTTCCCCTTTTCCTTCTCCCGTTCATTATGGATTTTTGGTTTTATACTTAGTCATCTTTGTATGATGGGTGCTTGTAGGGTTCGCGGGATGGCATATCTTCATTTCCATTTGTATATTCACATGACGAATCCGACCGACCGTTGTTCCTTTGCACACCTATACAATTTTATGGCCGTGGTTGCCGGGTTAGCGAATACGAACTGGCCTTTTCTTCTTCCTATTGGTTATCTCTTTCTGGATATATACTTAGTCGCATTTCTATGGTATCCAATTCCAAATTTGGTGGGCTGACATGTCTTCATCTCCATCCATATCCTCACAAGACGAATCCGACCGATCGTTGTTCCTTTCCATACTTAGGCAATTTTATGGCCATCGCTTCTTTGTTCAACGTATTTGTTGCTTCTTTCCATCCTCAACAACTTCACGTCCTTCCGTGATATACATCTTCCACTCAAAATTTGCGTGATCTACAATTCCACTGTGGACTCCTCCATCCTTTTTCCCTTTTTTTCTTCCCGTGTATTATGGTACTATAAAGTATGGACATGATATTTTATTGAGCATGTACGGATAGCGCATTCCACACCTAGCCACATTTTGGATCGCGAGGTCTTAGGCGGGTGGGCTCAAAATTGGGCCTCCATTGTTCCGTGCCCTACAAATAGCACCTAGAATTTTGCGATATACAAATTGATGAGAAGACATGCGGACTGCCTGACTGAACATTGCATTTATGTTGTTCTGTGTCCTCCAAACAATGCTCCCAGTTCCGCGATATACAAATTGACACACGGAGTCCAAGGCTGGTGGGGTGGAGATTTCCATTGTTTACGGATGACAAACCCTGTCAAGTATCTAACAATATCTAAATTTTTTTTGTCAATACTAAATTAGCTCTCAGTGGTGACAACTGGACAGAGAGGTACAAAACAATTGGCATCACACCCTCCGCAATATACAAATTCACTATCGAATTCCCACATCGTCCGCTCTTCCTTGTTACAGATTATGCATTCAAATGTTAGGAGTGATACAATTGGAACCTTGGGGCCTGACATCTTCTACAGAGACTTGGTCAACCTATTTTGCATCCTCCTCTTGCCGGGTTCATGAAATGTCCAACTCTTGGACACTGTTTCGGGTTGGCACGAAGCTTCATTCTACCATGGTTCACAAATGTTTCGAAGTATCTGTTACTGCCTTCCATCTTCACTAACTTCCTCTCGTTGCTAATATAGATTGGTTGTGCTCTTACTAGTGACAATTGAACATAATGGTACAAAACAGTTGGCATATGGCCCTTCGCAATATAGAAATTGACTACCAGGTTCACATCTTCTACTCAAAATTTCCATGATCTGCAATTCCACCGCGGACTCCTTAGTCCTTTTTCCCTTTTCTTCTTCCTGTGTATTATGGCTCTTTGGTTATATACTTAGTCGCCTTTCTATCATCATGGGTTCCAGCATTGGCGACCTAACATATCTTTATGTCCATCTATATAATGAGACCACGAAGCCGACCGACCATTGTTGCTTTCCATACCTAGCCAATTTTACGGCCGCGGTTGTCAGGTTGGCGGTTTTGAACTCTATTTCCTGTTCCAAGAAAAGCCTTTGTTTTAAAGCAAACTACTTCAGGAATGGTATTTTTTTGTGTTTTTCTCCACGAACCCATGTAACAGACGTTATTACTATTCTATTGTATGCTTTTAAATGTTTATGTAATTTCTAGAGATATGTCCGCAACTCCGCTTTTCAATTTGTATATCTATAGTTCGCAACTCCGCTTGTCAATTTGTATATCGCGGAACTATGGGTGCTATTTGTAGGGAACAAAACATCAAACGCCCAATTTTGAGCCCGCCAGCCTAAGAACCCGTGATCCAAAATATAAATTGACTACCGGGTTCACATCTTCTACTCAAAACTTCCATGATCTACAATTCCACCGCAGACTCCTTAGTCCTTTTGCCCTCTTCTTCTTCCCGTGTATTATGCCTCTCTGGTTATATACTTAAGTCACCTTTCTATCATCACGAGGTCCAGTGTTCGTGGGATGACATAACTTTATCTCCATCTATATAATGACACGATGAATTTGACCGGCCGTTGTTGGTTTCCATACCCAATTTTATGGTCACGGTTGCCGGGTTGGCGGTTTCGAACTCTGCTTCTAGTTCCGTGATGTACATCTTGTACTCAAAACTTTCATGATCTACATTTCTATCGCGGACTTGAAATCACAAGCTTCACTCTACCATGATTCACAAATGTTTCTAGTATCTGTGGCTATCTTCCATCCCAACTAACTTCTTGTCCTTCTGAATATACATTGGTTGTGCTCTTACTAGTGACTCTTTCTAGTGGCAACTGCACACACTGATACGAAATAGTTCGCATCTAGCCCTCCGTAATATAGAAATTCACTACCAGGTTCCAACATCATCCCTTCTTCCGTGTTACATATTCTCTTGTTCACGGGTTCACGAAATCTCCATTTCTTAGTCATTGTTTCGGGTTGGCACATTCGAACTCCGCTGCTTCTTGTTCCATGATATACATATTGCACTCAAAATTTCCGTGATTTACAATTCCATCGTGGACTCCTTGGTCCTTTTTCCCTTTTCTTCTTTCCTTGTATTATCGCTTTCTGGTTATATACTTAGCTGCCTTTCTATGGTCGCGGGTTCTAGAGTTGGCAGGTTGACATATCTTTATCTCCATCTATGGCCATACTCAACCAATTTTATGGCCACATTTGTCGACTTGGCAGTTTCTAACTCTGCTTCTTGTTGCGTCGTGTACATCTTGCACTCAAAACTTATGTGATCTACAATTCCAGCGCGGACTTGTCGAACTCGCAAGATTCACTCTTCCATGGTTCACAAATGTTTCAAAGTATCTCTTGCCACCTTCCATCCACACTAACTTCTTGTCCTTCCTAATATACATTAGTTATGCTCTTACTAGTCATATACAAATTGCCCTCTAGACTGTCCTGCCATACCCTCTTCGCTGTTAGCCGTAATGCACTCAAAAAGTTCTGAGACATATAATTTGGCCCTCGCACCCTCACCTTCAACGGTTGTACCTTGTAACCCTATTTCAAAGTTGTTTTTCCTGTTCCCACGACCTCCATACTTTCTTACTACATGATTAGAAACCTTTCATGCTAACAACTGACCATGCAGGAACCATCAAAATTGTCATTAATGCGCGAAACGCTCGAGGAGATATCCCATTATTACGCATTGAACCAAGATGTGCAGAGAGTTACTTTGTCCCTTCCGATTGTTCATCTTGAACACACGTCGTCATGTTGGCCCACTCAAGAAATATACAATGCTTAATCGCTCATTGCAATATCCTCCATGTTCGCATTTCTATGTATGCGATTACTAGTGTTTAATGTTAAGAACGCATCATGCAACAGCCGTTGAAATTGTCATTAATGAACAAAAGTCTCGAGGACATCTCCCATTCACACGCTTTGGACCGAGATTTGTGCAGGATTATATTATCCTTTTCAACCTTTCATTTCATCCATCGTCTGGAGCAAATAATTGTTCTTGTAGACTTATGGTAGCAGGTCGGAAACAGTTTTGTGGAGATACATAAATATCTTCGAACATCAGGACCAGAACTTCCAGTGGTCCAGGGCATACTTTTACTATTCATCCCATTCCGCCCAGAATGAAGTTATTTGGATGTCTGGGATCACTCATGCAGGCTGCGTCCCTGAGGTTTTTGACTGTAAGGAGGTGGTCTCTTGGTGCGCCGAAAGATATATTCCAAGCCAAATAATTACTCCACTGCGCGACCATTTTCATATTTCTTTGTCACCTCAGGCCTTCCACAAGATGTTAAAATTGTCGAAGCGAGCATTGATGTTCAGAGGACAAGACTACAAGCAGTTTCTAGAAAAATATGATAATGGATTGGACATCTTAGCCGACTTCCTCAAAGACCCAACAACATTTCCTGAAAATATCAAAAGGTTGCAGCTAAGTTCCTTTAGAAATCCATTCCGAGAAATTGCTTGGTTGTTTACAAGAATAACGGGACAGGCATCAACAACAATCATTTCCCTTATAATTATTTATATTTTGTATTTCACAGTCAAGGAACAATACATTTTCAATTGGGGGAAGCTAATTTCCATTGGGATCTATTCCCAGTTGTCACGATTCAAAGAATCGAATAAATTTTATATGTCATCCTACTTGATTTTCGCAATAGTGCATTGTTGCCCGTTTCCAAAACTTTCTCTTTCCAATAAAATAAACTATGGATTTGACCCAGTAACATTCTGGTACAAGGCCCTATGAAGGCGCAAGGCCTCCCATTGTTTTTATGAATTTTTTAATGGCTTTGTCTAATTTTTCAAAGATTTATTGTTAGGCAAGGATGCTCCACGGATGTCTGGCCAGGCAACCAAGTTTTTGAACAAGAAGGGCACACTTGAAGAAAAGGAAAATCACAGTGTCCTCATGGTATTTGGCTCTAAGGAAAATCCTTCTTTCCTTCCATGAAACATCATGGACAAGATGTTTGTTGCAGAAATAGCAAGGCAATACAACCACTGATTGCATTTTTTCCATCAAAAGAAAAAAAAATAGTTCATTCCTCTACCCTGGAAAGTCGAAGACTTCATGTGCAGAAACATGGAAAAGATTGATGAGTTTTCCACCCATTTCAATAAATTGAACCTAACGTATGTTGAAAGGATAAAAGGGTTCGACCCTAATGGGATATTTCGAGAACATTTACTGGTAGTTGGCTTTAACAAATCTTTTATCCATAGACACCTGACCTAGGATTGGGACAGTGTGGACAACAATCTTGCTTCTGCCAATTGCGACGCAGACATTGCAAAGCGCGACTGAATTGTACAGACAACATGGAAAATTATTCAACGAGAAAAGTACCCAGTCCCCCACCAGCACTCCTAAGAGAATGACATCACAGAGTATCGCTTCGATGGCCCACCCCAGTAAGAAAGCAACCCAGAAATATTCAAACAGAGGAGGGGATAAGAACTCTCCTCACATAAAAATTGATAGTTCTCACAAACTTCCAGTGAAGAAGAAGATAAAAAACAATGCAGGGTAGGCGGAGGAACCCGAAATTGAAAGTGAACAGCTCTAACTTGAAATTGAAACTGAGCACATGCAGAAAATTGGGTCATCCGCGGTGGAAATATATGAGACCGAAATTTTTGACGAAGATGAATCCTTTGTATTCCAAAGCATTGTTTTTGACAGCCAATCTAAAAGTATGGTCATTGAAAAGAGATATGTAACAAACATGAAAGGAAAATCTTGCACAAAGATTAACTTTAGGAAAATGCGGTTGTCCCAAATCTCCTCATTTCACCAAGTAACCAGTGAAATTATTCGTGATTGCATTGGAGGAATTGAGACGGAAAATGCCAATCTGAAAGATCGCCTCAACGAATTTGAGCAAGATTTCATTGCAACTCCATAATTTGCCAGTCCTTTGGAAAAAATCATGCCTGCTACCATTGCAACTAAGATGAAAGTATCCTCTACCCTCCTTGCATGCTCTAGAGCCCTCGTAGAGAATAACATCAACAAAAGAATGTAGCTAGTTACTGAAGCTTGGGAAACATCGCAAAATTTAGTTTCCTTCGAAAAGAAGGCAAATGGTTTCCTGGAACATTTGGAGGAAAATTTAAAAAAGGACCAGCATTTCTGTGAACAGGTGCTGACCCATTTTGCCAACTATGTCGTCAACACATCGGAACTGAAAAGAAGACAAGAGAAACTCCCCTCGCCAAAGCGGGCAAAAAAGAAAAATCATGTTGGCAAAAGAAAATTAACAACCTGAAGCTCATTGTCAAATCATGTAAACAACTCATATCAGAAAAGGAAAATTTATTCACAAGTCTAATCCAAATGGACTTAACCAGAAGTACAAACAAGGTTCAAGACCCAAACTTAATTCTCAAATCCTTGTTAATCACCAAAGAAGCCTTCCAGGAACAAGTTGATATTTTAAAGGGGTTTTCTTTTGGAAAGTTTTACGACATAGATGAACATCATATAGATGACCACGAGCGCTGGGTACTGGAGTATGCGAAACACAATGAAGAAATTGAACAAAGTCTGCATAGTATTTCAATGGATCTAAGGAAATTAGAAAACAACATTTACAACATAGAAATCCGGGATGAAATCAACATGGCCCCCATGAAAAGCTACATCAAATAATGGTTCCAACAAAGAATGGACAGCCTCATCTAGGAAAGGCAACAACCGGTGGACAGGACTCCACTGACCATCGACAACAGCAACAAAAACGCATCAGGTTCATAGTAAGTCTATATTGGCATCTTGTTTTCTATCAATCCAGTTTAAGTCTATATTGTCATCTTGTTTTCTTCATCAATCCACTTATGACCTCTTTAACTAGAAAACTATAACCAAAGACTCATAACTTCCAATTTCTTCTTTTCAGGTCTTCCTTTCTACCGCCGCACACTTCTCCTTTCGACATTCCTAATTCTTGTACTTATTTCTTTTTATGGTCCGCGGGAGCCCCAATCCCAGTCTATATGAAAAATGCATTTAAATTTCCAGAAAGATGTAACACACATTATTAATTTTTGATAAATTCCAAAGAAAATTCATTTGGGAATGCATTTATTGTATACTAAATTTTGGTTGTCCAGGAACCTTTCTCATTTCTTCCAAAGAAAACTAATTCGGGTCTGCGACATTTCTTGTGTCCTAATGCATGCTAATTTTTTTGTCTTGCACGACGTTGTTACTATTGTATTGTATGCTAACTTTTTTGGTGTCTAGGAACCTATACTTTGATAAATTTCAATTTTTCTTCTGTCCAGAAGCCTTTTCTTTCAAACAAACTAATTCGAAAATGCTATTTTTTTTTTTCTTTTTCTCCATGAACCTATGTAATAAACATTATTTATTTTTGATAAATTTCTATAGTCCGCAAGTATGCTTCTCAATTTGTATATCGTGGAACTCTCGGTCCTATTTGTAGGCCACGGAACAAGAGAGGCCCAATTTTGAGCCCACCAGGCCAAGAAATTTTTGATAGATTCCAAAGAAAACTGATTCGGGAATGCATTTATTAGATACTAAATTTTGGTTGTCCAAGAACCTTTCTCATTTCTTTCAAAGAAAACTAATTCGGGTTTTCTACATTTCTTCTGTCCTAATGTATGCTAATTTTTTTGTCTTGCACAACATTGTTACTATTGTATTGTATGCTAACTTTTTGGGTGTCCAGGAACCTATACTTTAATAAATTTCGATTTTTCTTCTATCCATAATCCTTTTCTTTCAAACAAACTAATTCGGAAATGCTATTTTTTTTGTCTTTTTCTCCACGAACCTATGTAACAGACGTTATTATATGTAACAAACATTATTTATTTTTGATAAATTTATATAGTCTGCAAGTCTTCTTCTCAATTTGTATATCGCGGAACTCTCGGTTCTATTTGTAAGCCATGGAACAAGAGAGGCCCAATTTTGAGCCCGCTAGCTCGAGAACTCACGATCCAAAAAGTGGCTAAGTATGGAGGTCTGCTACATTTTTTGTGTCCCATTCTATGCTTAATTTTTTGTCTGTCGGCTTGCTAATTTGTATATCGCGGAACTCTCAGTGCTATTTGTAGGCCACGGAACAACAGAGGCCCAATTTTGATCCCACCAGCCCGAGAACCCACGATCCAAACACTGGCTAAGTATGGAGGTTTGCTGCATTTTTTTGTGTCCTATTCTATGATAATTTTTTTATCTTGCACGAAGTTGTTACTATTCTAGATCCTATACTTTGGGTGTCTAGGATCCTATACTTTGATAAATTTCGATTTTTATTCTGTCCAAAACCCTTTGTTTTAAAGCAAACTAGTTCGGGAATGCTAATTTTTTTTGTGTTTTTCCTCCACGAACCTATGTAACAGACGTTATTACTACACTATTGTATTCTTTTAAATGTTGATGTAATTTCTAGAGATATGTACCAGACATTATTTATTTTTTTATAAGTTTCTATAGTCCGCAAGTCCGCTTCTCAATTTGTATATCACAGAACTCTCCATGCTATTTGTAGGCCATGGAACAACAGAGGCCCATTTTTTAGCCCGTTAGGCCGAGAACCCACGATCCAAAAACTCGCTAAGTATGGAAGGAGGACTCCGTGCATGCTCTATAAAATCTCATCCCCATACTTTATAAAAGTACATATTTTGTATGTATAAAACTAAATATCTACCTTATAAAATTTGATAAATTTCAATTTCTTTTGTGTCCAAGATCCCTTGTTTTAAAGATAACTAATTCGGGAATGCTAATTTCTTTGTGTTTTTTTCCACGAACCTATGTAACAGAGGTTGCTATTATTTTTTTTTTGTTTCTCTCCACAAGAGTATGTAAAATGTATGTAAAGAAAACTAATTTTGCAATGCTAAATTTTTTTGTTTCCAAGAAAAGCCTTTGTTTTAAAGCAAACCAATTCGGGAATGCTAATTCTTTTGTGTTTTTCTCCACGAACCTATGTATCAGACGTTATTGCTATTCTATCATATGCTTTTAAATGTTCATGTAATTTCCATAGATATGTAACAGACATTATTATTTTCTGATAAATTTCTATAGTCCGCGACTCCGCTTGTCTATTTGTATATCGCGAAATTGTGGGTGCTATTTGTAGGTCACAGAACATCAGACGCCCAATTTGTTTTGTCCAAGAACCTTTTAAATGTTGATATTTTTGGATATATTCCAGGAAGAACTAATTCGGGAATACTATGTTCTGCATTCAAACCAAATGTATTTCTACTTGCTAGCCACGTGTTTGTACTCGCTCGCATTTACTCCCATCCCAAACTGGCAGGGACTACGTTGCCATGCAACACTTATTCTTAATATGGAAACTCCATAAAACACATTAAAATGAACAAATTTGACATAAATCTCCTATTAACGCACTCTACCCTTACTAATATTAAATATAACTTTACCTTATTATGAAGATTTTTTTAACATGTCTTACTTTTAATAATATAAGAGATATTTTATTAATTTTATAGTTTAATAATTTTTTAACACCTTCTCATGAAACATAATAATTTTATAATTTTCATTTAAATTATTTTCAAATATAAAAATGAGATTAAAATGATGATGATGATGTTGACAACGATGATGATGTTGGCGACAACAGTGATGGAGATAGATGATGACTGTGATGACGATGATAAAATTACCTCATTTTATGATGATGACGACAACGACAACAACAATGATGGAGACGACAATGATGATAGAGTTACCTCAATTATTGATGATGGTGATGATGACGATGGATTTTATAATTTTCCTCTTAATAAACATAATTTTGTCATTCAATGATGATGAGGAGGAGGAGGAGGAGGAGGACAATGACGACAATAAAGTTACCTCATTTTATAATTTTCCTCTTAATAAATCTTGTCATTCATATATATGATGACCTCTTAATAAACATAATTTTTTCACTTGATGATGATGATGGCGATGACGACGACGACAATGAGGATGATGATGACAATGATGACGATGACAATGATGATGATGATGACAATGACAATGACAATGATAATTTGTCAATGATGATGATGATGATGACAATGATGGCGATGATGATGATGATGGTGATGATGAGGAAAACAAATATGACAACATAATTTTGTCATTCAATGATGATATTGATGACAATGACAATGACGATGTTGATGACAAAAATGATGACGACAACGACAATGAAAAAAAAATTGTCATTCAATTATGATGTTGATTATAATTAATCTTGCCATTCGATGATGATGATGATTATGACGACGATGATGATGGAAATAACACAATATTATCATTTGATGATGATGTCCATTGGGACCAAATTTGGTCTACCTTAAGAAAGGTAAGGAATTACTTGATTTTCTTTAGAATTTTGTTTTATGTGCTCAAAAAGATTTAAGACAAGTGTTCCTAAATCAACATAGTGTTGATGATTTAAAAGGTTATCCTGAAGGTTGATATTGTAACGAATATTTTAAAATCGTGATTTAATGTGGGTGTATGCATGACATTCTAAGAGAAAGTGTTTTTCATATTCAACTACCTTAGTGTCACAAAGATGACAAATTCTCTTGACCCACAACATTTTAGGAATCGTCCAATGCCCTATTTCACTATGGATCTCGTGAGAGTTTGATTTTATTTTAGCAATGTTGGTTTTCTTCTTTACGCTATTCAAAACAAAGAGATACTTTTGATCTTCTAGATTAGGGTTGATCGCCTCCTTATGGTATCTTAATTTTCTTTTATCCTTTAATTCTTTATCGTACCACAATATATCCTTAAATTTAGATGTAATAATATTTTTAATATTATTTTTATTCTGAAGAGTGACCTCTTCCTTTATTCCCAAATAATTTATCCAAGACTTGGCATTTTAATCCCAACCCTACTTGATTCATAGGTGGTTTTGACTAGAGTTTGAAGGAATATTAGGAAGCATATTGTCTTCCATGTTGTTTATCTTGTTCATGTGCATTAGGTACCTAGTCATAGGCATGCTCTCAATGGGGGAAAGACTCATTTCTATGAGGAGGATATGATAGGGTGTATTGCCTTTAATTTTGAGGTTATAAGTTATAAAAAAAAATTGAGATTTTCTCTATCTTTCTCCATGATTCTCTAGAGATGTTGCAGCCTCAAACTTCACAACCATGTAAGATAAAAAAGAGTGATGAGAGTCTGAAAAAGGAGTTTCTTCTTATCCCATAGCTAAAGGTTTGCGAACTTACAATTGTTTTTAAGCCCATAATAATCTTCCACCCTTCATTTATCCTTTTCTCATGCTATAGTTCTAGTTAAACTCATGATGAAGATAAATTTTGAGATATTTGTATGAAGTCACTTTCTCCAAGCTATTTTTGTCATACATGAAATTAGTGTAAGTGATATTTTTGGATTTAATTATCATAACCTTAGTTTTTTCAATGTTAACAATCATATCCATATTAGAGAAGAAATCCTTAATAGTTTTTAGTTGCTTGTCAAGATCATAGGGAATCCTTGCCATAAAAATAATATTGTCAGTGTAAAGAAGAAGGATGATGATTATACCAACTAGAGTCAAGCCAACACAACCTGCTTCTTCCAAACAACCCTCTAACTTGTCAATGCATATGCCAAAATGGGTAGGGGAAGGGGAAAACCTTACTTATGCCTATATTACAATTAATCTCTTCTAAATATCCCTCAATGTTTCTAATCTTGGCAATAAAATTCTCAAACAACCTTATTGTAGCAACTTTCAACTTGAAAGGAACTTTTGGCTCTTCTAATCTATTCAAAAGGTTAGTCTTAGGCACTATGTCAAAATCTTTTCTGAATTCAACGAACAACATAGAAGATTGATTTTATTATTGTGACACTCCTTTGCAATGATATTAGGCATAACAAGGTGGTCCATAGTTGAATGATAGCTCCTAATTCCATCGTGGCCTTTAGATTTTTTTTGTGGATTTCTAGCCATACACTGACCTTATTTTCCAAAATAATTCCATCTACATGGATACAAGGGGGCTAATCATAATCATCCTATAATTAGAGGGATTGTTTTATCTCCACATTTAAAAATAGGTACAATGAGGCTTTGAGTCTAGGTTTTAGGTAATCCCTACTTGAATGCTAAATTGGAGAGCTCGTGGATGTGAGGGATAAGGATAAGCCCTCTAACTTTTAAGATTTTTTCTTGGCATATTTCAATGTCCTTATATTTCCCTTTGTTGAGCTGCTTAACCCCAAACTCTGTCTTCTATCAAGAAAAATTATTCCTCTGTACAAGGGGTTTGAATTTTATCCATGATATAAGGGGGTTTGTGAATATTTTTAAGGTAAGAATTATCACTACAAGGAAAAGACCCTCTAGCAAAGGTTATAATGGAGGTTTTTAGTGTTACAAAATTGGGAAAATTTGTCAAAAAAACCTCCGCGAAAACATTTGTTTTTTGTAGTGAATGTTTTTGCAGAGATTATAATAGAACTTCATTGTAACTGAAAAAAATTAGGCGGACGTAGGTTGTAGCGGATGTTTTTCTAGTTGGTACGTTTTATGGCCTATACACATCGGTGTGTTCTCAAACATAAAGCATTAGTGCCTACATTGCAATGAAAGCACCGGTCTAGTCCTAAAATATTGGGGCATCATTGCGTTTATACAAAATAACGCATCAGTGCTTTAATAAAAACAACACACTGGTGATTTAACAAAAACAATTCACCAGTGGAATCTATGATACCAAGCACCGATGCGTTCTATAATTTAAATCGTCGGTGCTTACAATTACAATAAAGAACTGGGGTTGGCCAAAAATGTAACATCCCTCTCTTGCGAGCACATGTTATTGACTTATTCTTTGAGGACATTTGCATGCAAGTGATCCGGTTATAATATATGGTTATCTGTCTCACTTATGGATTCTTATGATGATGTTGATGGATTATGATTTATGTTGTTTGATATCTATGTATTGACATATGCTATTGATAAGTTTCCCCTGAGTGTGCAGGACACTTGACAGATTGAGGATGTTGATGGCATTAATGGACCTCCTTGGACTCTAGATTGAGTTAGGGAGTGGATTGTATTGGTTTGAGTATTTCGTTTATGCATATGTGACATATGATCGATTATACTATGATGTTGTTTATGGATCATTGACAATGTTTCATTGATGGATGTAGGCTGACGATTACTTGCTAATATGACTCGCATAAGGAGTAAAGGGTCCATGCACATAGACCAAATATTGAGAGAGAGGTGTGGCATCATCCCTGTCACAACCTACTAGCACTCCCATCATGGCTCAAATTGTAGGTTAGCGATTACCTAGTTAGAGAGATCCAAGATATCATGAGGGAAGACTGAGACAGTCGCTCACGAATATTTCTAAGGGGTGCACAATAAGGTAGGGTCCTTATTCCTTAGAATCCCTTAGTTTCTCACAAGGTCACCCAAATGGAGTGTTGACTCTAAGGGTTGTACAACTACCAAAACCAGTAAAAGGCGAGTGGCACCCTTGGAGCACGGAATGCGTCTTGAAGGGCACGTCACGTAATTAAAAATTTGAATCAAGGGCGAGTGGCACCCTTGGAGCATAGTGTGCATCTTGAAGGGCACGTCGCATATTTAAAACTTGAGTCAATGAATCTAGATGGCCTAGAAAACCTTGAGCGAATAATTAAACCCTATAAAATCTTTAAGCATTGATGGATTTAATTAATTAATGAATTAAGGATTCAATTAATTAATTGTGAATCCCCAAATGAAAATCTAAGACTATGCAAAATTATTCCTAAGAGGGTAAGAAGACTAAAACTAATTATTAATTAAATACCATAGGAAAGAGGCAAGTCAATTCAAGAAAATAAGAAACATGGCATAATTCTAAAGAATTAATATAATACACATGTGTGCAGAAAATACCTAATTGGAATATAAGATAAGAAAGGAATAAAGCATGCAAGAATAAGTGCACGCATAGAAGGGAATCTAAAGTCTAAACTACCACTAGTTTAACTAGGAGAAGACTCTTATTTTAACTCAACTCAGAATTAGTAAGGCATCAGTCATTAATTGGAAACAAGGGGAATAAAGAGACAACTAGGAGTGATTTTAGGAGTTCTTTTAGGATGGGTGAGGGAAATTGACATTTATTAAAATAAATTGTGGATTTACTTGTGCAAATAAGGGAAAGGGTGACAAGTGTATGGGGGAAATAATTCTTAATTAATTATTTAAAAAGTGAATTAAATGTGCAAGTGGAAAGGTCTCATGGAGGAAACTCCTATAAAGAAAATGGTTGAGATGAGAGATGGATCACACTAGTTATGGGTAAGGTTATGCTGCAGAAATTCTAACTGTTTTTACTTGTGAGAGTTGGGATACCCAGCTTGAGAGAGAGTGGTGGATCTACCTTGCGATGCGAGCTGGGAGCTAGAGGATTTCTGGTTGTGTGTGTGTGTGGCCCCTTTGCAGATCAGGGGGATAAGGGGGGGGAGAAGAGTACCCTTAGTGTTGGCTGGGAGGTACCGGTGAAGTCTCGACGATTAGAAAGTAGAGGACGCAAGGAACACCAGCTGCTGAGGATCTTCCCAATCCATCTTCGTCGTCGATTATGGTATTTCATTAAATTTTTAATTGCATTTGGATTCAGTTAGTATAATCATTTTTACACAAAACATTATGATTGTATTTGGTTTGGTATCAGTTGAAGGCCTTGCCTCTTTGCTAAATTTGTTGTCTTGTTTTATTATAAACATCTTGGGTTTAACTGTTACCTTCTATATTGGAAATAATTGGTTGATCTAGCTATGATTTTGAGTTACCTTTCTGTTCACTACTTTCGGAAGGCATGCATATAGGTCGATTTATATGAAATTCTTTTAGCAAGAAGGACTGATTGAAATCAGATGAAAACAATGCATACAGTAGTAATTTAATATTACATATTCGTAGCTCATCCATACTAAGTTATTTAGCTATGCTACTTGAAGTAATTGGCAATATTCTTGTTTTGGGTGATTACCAAAATTGATAAACCAATGATCGAGGTCGATTGACCTATGTATTGGATTTTTATTTTACAATTTGTTTATTCTTTACAAATAATAAGAATGGGTGTATTTACAAACCTATCTATGTGAAATTTCGTGAATACAATAGGTTTTTGTTTTAGTAGGTAAATTTTATGGATTAAATCATTTTCTTCCCATTGTTGTGGTAATATGATTCTTAGAAGTAATATTCCAAACATTATGTGTATGAAGCCCTTTTTCTTTATTGTTGCTAAAAAAAAAAAATGGATTTCAATGATAATTCTAGGTTAATGGGACCAGCCTTCAATTTCTGCCCAAAACATTGCGCAGTGAATGTGAATTCGCCTTGCCTTATCCCTTCAAATTCTCTACATCTTGTACAAAATTTGCCCATCAAATTCTCTACATTTTATCTACACATGGACTGTGTTTCTTTCTTCCTCCCATGGAAGTTTTTCCAAAGATTTATTCTCTGTGTTTTATCTACACCTGGAGTGTGATTTCCCTTCTTCCTCACATGGTGGATTTTCCCCTGTGTTTGTCTAAATGGAGCGCAAATTCCCTTCTTCCTCACATGGCGGATTTGCCTCTGTGTTGTCTAATTGGAGTGTGAATTCCCTTCTTCCTCACATGGAGGATTTGCCTCTGCGTTTTGTCTAACTGGACTGTGATTTCCTCCTTCATCGAATGGCATGTTTAACTCTGCGTTGTATCCAACTTGCTCATCGATTTTATGAAACTTGACCTGATTTTACCCAAAGAATTTGATGAACTTGACCGACGTTTTAAGCTGGACTTTACTCAGCTATTCGTTTAACCTACTATGTGTTTTGTAGGGAACCTACTTCGTGAATTTACATGAGGGTATTCTCTACGTTTTCCCATTAATCTCGTCAAACGTTTCGCCAGGAATGTACTCTGGGAATTGGGTGGGTGAGATTCCTTATAATTTGTCCATTATGTGGTTGACACTTGTCAATGGATATGCAAAGTTCAAGCCTTGAGTTATCCTTTGTCTAAAAAGGGGTTAGGTCCTTCTTTTATTTAAAAAAAAAATGATTTAAGTTGGGGATGAATTATTTATCTCAAATGTCTAAATTTAATTTAGCGTTAA
Source organism: Picea mariana (assembly GCA_032191745.1). Lineage (NCBI taxonomy): Eukaryota > Viridiplantae > Streptophyta > Pinopsida > Pinales > Pinaceae > Picea > Picea mariana. The sequence continues at coordinate 88,007 of JASDQU010100070.1, read as the reverse complement.
ACCTTACTTGTATTGCTCACTAAGCCTTGATTTTTTTTAACCCCTTTTTATTTGACACGTGAGTTGTCCTACAGACCCTTATTTTTTGCTCATTAGGTCAATCTTCCTTAAATTCTTTTTTCATATATGTAAAGCAGTTGGAATTATATCCTTGGTTTTTATAATTGATTTAGTTCTTAATTACAAGTATAAGGGTTAACTTAGGACATCTTATATTCATTGATTAACAAAATGGGTCTTCTTAAATTCTTGGTATGGTGATGCATTTGATTGAAATCCATACTTATGTCTCATTATGAAGTGACCTCTTATAGTATTTTATTGGATTTTAAAGATAGTATTGATTCCTTATATGTGACTAAATAAGATTGGGCCCTCCTTAATTTCTTCCATTGAACTATAGATTGACCTAGATTCCTTCATTTTTGGGTCCTTCTTTAATTATTTAATTAGAATTATAAGTCAACTTTGAGTTCTCCTTATTATTGTTTAATAAGACTCGAACTTTTTGGTTTATAGATGGATACGTAATGTAATTAGTGTTAACTTAATGTATGGTTTGAGAGGATCCATCCTCGCATGGGTTCTCATAATGAGTATGAAATTTGGCATTCCCTCACATGCTCCTAGAATATGCCATTAAAATGAGATGTATAGTTATGCTACCTGAGATTAAGTTTGAATTGCGCTCTTCATTTATTTATCTTTATGAATATCCTATTTCTCCTTTATACACCTTGTTGCTTGAAAAATGATAGGGTTTAGTAGAATATCTTGTTGTGTCATTAAACATTATTGATGTATGGTTGAATTAATAACTAGAGTACCATTGCTCCATTAAACCTTGTTGGTTGATTAAATTTGAGTAAATAGATTCTCATGTGCCATGAATAATATTGATGTATGATTGATTGAGTACTTAGATTACTTATGTGCCATGAATAATATTGATGTATGATTGATTGAGTACTTAGATTACTTATGTGCCATGAACAAAATTGATGAACTCTCTTGCGCCATGAATTTAATGTGATGTATGATGGGTTAAGTAATTGGATTTCTTGCGCCACGAATTTAATGTTGATATGTGACCGATGATCTAGTCGGGAGTTACGAGTTGTGATTTATTAAGGGGATTTAAATACCTCCTTGTTCCTCAGAACAGTCGCCAACCATGAGACCTTAAGTGGTCAAAATCAATCAGATGAATCCTAGGCTTGAGAGTTGCTTATGTGTCCTAGAGGTCCTAACCATGCAAGATAAGTTGGGTAGGTAGTTCCTCATTATTCGGCGATATGGTTGATCATTAATTATATTTGCTTCAGTTGATCTTGTTGTGTCGAGTTGCATTGACGTCATGTATGATTATATGTTGATCATGTGTCACTTTCCTTTAAGTTAATGTAATGCTTTGTGTCATTTTAGTTACAATGATGTATCATTTGTGATGTTGTTTATTATGTTGTAACGAGTTTAATATCCTATTGCAAAACAAAACAAAAAATTGTGCTTCATTTTTCCTAGTTGTAACAGAGGGGTCGTTACAAAAATCGATCTGGGCACTAGTGTTGTTATAAGTAATAACACACTAGACCCTTAATAAGAATAAGGCACTGAAAGAATCTATGATACCATCACCAGTGCGTTAGAAAAAAAACCCTAGTGGTGCATGAAATTCAGAATGCATCAAGGCAGAAGTGCGATACAGAAGAATCGATGCATTTATTAATTAAACGCATTGATAAAGATTTTTTATTATTATAATTGTTGGTTAAAATAGTATTAAGATCAATGTTGGTTCCTTGTATATCAACATCAGTGTGAATTTAATTACAACACCAGTGCATTTTATCTTGAAACACATCGGTGTTGTTTATCATTAAACACATTAGTTGTCATTTTCTCCTTTTAGAAACACTGACCTGTGACAATGCACAATTATTGTTATTTTTTTATTCCATTGTTCATAAAAAAAATTGACATATATCTGATAATAGTATTCATATAAATTAAATTTTGATTAGTGCATTTGGATATGATGTTTGGATTAATTTTTTGTATCATCAGATTTCTCATCTCTTCATTATAATATTTAATCATCCATATATTTAATCAGTGATGTAACATTTCACATCAACATTGGACAACACAATAGAATAAAATAAAACATATTTTATTATATATGAATAATATACTCTTTGTCATACAAAATTGGTCAACACTTATTGGTAACCCCTTGTCTTTCAATTGAGACACTATGTCCATTATATTAAACAAAATGTCTGATTTTCACAAATAATTATTTCAAAAAATACAACACCTTGCATTGATATCCAAATATATTGATCATCATTCTTCGCTAGAATTGTTGTCAGTGCTCAAGCTACTTTCATGACTTGGGTTATTTGGTCGAATGTTTTGTTGATTGTATCGATTGTTTTCCTCTTCTTCAAATGATTCCATCTACAAAAATAAAAATAAAGTGTAATGAGTGCATCTACATTGGTGAGAATAATGAAAATTCAAATAAATAATATATATGCATGTAAATTGAAAAATGACATACCATAGAAAGAATTGAGTCTCGAATGATACACATTTTTTCAAAACCAAATCTTATGCCTTCTGTCAACAACTCTTCTATTGGCACATTTCCATACTTTGTTTCGTGCAAGTTTTATAACCCATAATAAATCATAGATTTAATAGAAATTAATTTTTTTGTTCCATTAATTATAAAATGAGAGAAGTAAAACAACATAGGATACTTACAAATTCCACAATTAATTTTTGATATGTTAAAATATACTCACTGTTAGCACTCTATAAATTTGTTCGGTTGATAAACAAACGAAAGAGGTAATTGTTTCAACCAAATTTAGATCTGGGTACTAGCCTGTTCATCTCAGAGAGGGCTCTCTCGTGTCACTTAGTATTTCTTTGGAAATCAATGGCTAAGTTTTGGTTTGTTTTGGGGGTTTTTGTATAAATTTGTTGGTGAGGAAGGGGAGGGACACTCAGGGCTATGGAGTCAAAATTCTGAAAATGAATGAACACACTGACTAGCCAGTAGAACTCTCCATAGGATAAAGGATAAATAAGGCGATGAATCTGAGTGAGAGGAAAAGAGAAAAACAAGTAACTGCATCTGAGCATTAATTAAATGAATTCTGAATTAGTTAGGAAGAAATTCACACAGTTTAAATTGCTTAAGCCAAGAGCATCAAAAGATGAATTATGGGCCTTTAAATTATCCAATTTAAACAAAAGATAATGTAAATTGAATTAGAAACACAAGAAATACATACAAAGAGAGGAGACAAATCTCATATTATGACCATTAGAATCTTTTCATAGAGACCTCGAAAGCTTATGCATATGTATTCAATTCAGCTTCAAAAAATTACAATCGAGTTCAGAACAACTAAGGAGGTTCCCTTGCACTTCTGCCAACCCTGATAGATATGTATCTCTTAACATTTATACAAACAACGAGTCCTTTCGTTTCCAAACCGATTGCACAAAAAAAAACGTTTCGTTTGGAAACCGTTTACAAGAAAAAATAGGCTTCAAAACGCCACATGTAAATCTCAAACTATAATATCTGTGTAAAATTTGAGAACGGTTTTTGTATATAAGCTCATTATAAAGAAAAACCTCTCTCGGTTTCTCTAAATTCATCTCCAACTGGTCGGAACAAGTGCTACAAAAACATGTCTCAAACACGAAATCATGAAAACTGAAAAATAGGGTTCAAAGATTTCTTTGAATCTCCCAATCCATGACACCTGTGTAAAATATGGGGGATGTTTTTGTATATAAACTTGTCTTGAGTAAAAATTTCTCTTGGTTTTGTGAAATTTTTCTCCATCTGTCCAGGATCTACATTTGAAAAAGATGTCTCCAACAAGAAAATATTGAATCTAGAAATATAAGGTTCCAATATGTCCTTGATTCTCCCAGTATGTAACAACTATGAGAAATCTGGGAGAGGTTATTATTATTTGGCCCGTGCTGAGTATAAACCTCTTTTACTTTCTCAAAATGTGCTCTAGTTTGCCCAGTATTCACCTTGGAAGATGACTAGTCAAAATTACTTGGAATCTAGAAGCTGAGACTTGAAAACCGATATGCATGAAACTGATCAAATTCATCTGCAAATGGTCTAATCCCCAACTTACTTTCGCTAGACATTTCACATAAATTTCTGTAGTGCTTGTCTTTCAAAAATTTTGGGAGTGAGAGGGAGTGGTTTAAAAGTAACCCGCTTTTTGCCCCGGAATGCACCTGGAGACGCCACGTAGTCCCGAGCCGAAACCACGGTTTTATTTTCGAGCCGCTTTCGGGAATTATCCTCCGCACAAGTTATCCGCCCGAAATGATCCATGACCATTGATCTGTAGCACCCACGATCTGTGATCCACTGGGTCCTATCAAATCCGCATTGTCGTTAGATTTAGCCTCCTCCCGCTATATTTGGCCATGTCCTCCAGTTTATCACACTTCCACATTATTTTAGCGCCTCGCTAAGTCCTGGAAATTGGATTTCTCACAGAAAATGTTATAGTGATAACATGGGCTCCAACTGGGGATGTTATCCTCCCTGTGAGGTAGAAAATAATGGCAGACCGAGTGCCTATCCATTGGGTTGCTCCCAAAACATGTGCGTACCCTGCTCTAACCGCAACCCACATTTCAAAAAATATACTTTGCAACTCTGAGATCAACCTCCTCATTCTACAGCTGTATGGTCAAAAGACACTCGGTTTCTTGCATCTCTCGGGTTTTGGATCTAACAAATGGATTATTTGCAACTAAATAAACCCCAAAATCTTCACAATCTTGATGTTGAATTACTCTTGAAACACAATTCCATATATCATTATATGCACTGTGTGCGTTAATATATGTAGCATTGATAGCGCGTTGAGTTTCTCTAACGACAGTATCAAAGCCAAATGTTTTATCCATCAGTAAAATGTCATTGTTAATTAATCCTCGGATACTTGGTAGAGTCCCTGCAACCAATCACCCAGATGCTTGACATGGCTATGCACTCATCTTGCTTTAAATAGATTATGCGTTCATGGTGAATATAAATTTTAGCTCCTCCTTGATGTCTTAATTTTTCACATGGTCGTTGGGTATTTATCAATAGGCAATAAGACCATCATAATGGATATAACATATAACATACAACACTAAATCATGAAATACATGAGCAGTGTAGATCCAGCTAAATAATATCACACACAAGCACCAATCCAACTGTAATAAAAGGGAACTTTGTTCATCACTGTCCAACTTTGTATATAAATTTTCCATGGCGAGTGACACCTCAACATTTAGAAACCTGGGCGACTAAAACACTTTATTTTCCTTGGCTCACCACATGACCTTTGAAAGCAATCGTGCATATACATTACAAACTGCAAGATTTGACAAGTATAACATTTATCACAACTTCTGTGTTAACTCCAGGGGATCTTTGATCTCGCAACGAATTTTAACAATGATTCAAAACAACGCCGATAAAAAATCGATGAAAGAAAGTTGCTACTCCTTCGGCACCTAGATACTTGGCACTGAATCTGCTTGACTTTACCCTTTGGTATTCCATTTGTCTTCACAAAAACTCCTTAATGTTTGTTAGCCACCAATAATTTTCAGGATGTGAAGTGTTTATGTAGTTCATCTCCATTTCAATAAGGTGCCCAGTCATTGTCTCTATAGTAGCCAAGCCTTCATATAAAAAGTTCCCTTCATCAAGACTCCTTGAGAGTACCAGAAATATTTCCAGCTCAAGTACCTTGCATTTATGAGCAATCTTAATTAACTCATCATAAATAAAAGCGTGCAAAATGAAAACTTGGATTTAATAACCGAGCAATCTGTCTTCGAACCAAAACTTCAAAGGAAACCTCAGGTACAAACAACGCATTTCTTGGGCCAACTGAATTACCAATAATCTCTGCAACGGTTCCCCCACAAAATGACACTAGATAAAACAAAAACGAAACCTCCTTTCGAGCTAGTGCGTGTGTATTGCACGCTGGGCAATTGTGTTTCCTCCTTCACAGCTTAGTTCTAATCTTCAACGTTGAATTGTATGCGGTTTCGAGGTGTGTTGTGGGTAGTTTCAATACATACCACTCGCGCCCCCGAAATAAACCATGAGCTGCCACGTACCCCAGTGGCTTTACCATTGTTTTTGTTTCAGAACCCCTTTAAAAAATTAAATGTCAGTTACTTTCGCTCCCCGAAATGAATATACATCGTTGATTACATTAGTAATTGTGATATGAGCACTCCCACCAATATTCATCGTCATATGTCTTCATGACACACTTTGCATACAGCTTGATACTACATCCAAGACATTTGAACCGCCATCCTGATGTTCGATGGCCCGAGTGCATCATTCCCAAGCATAAGCTTGCAAACGTCAACCTTACTCAGTTCTCCTGGTGGGAAACCTGCGATTTGGCCGATCACAATGTGCCAACCAAACACAAGCATCAACACTGTAATATTTGTGTCAATAATCCGACCATGATATATAATCGATACATAATTTTAGATGATGAGAGAGTAATTTTTTTTTATCCGAAAGAAATCAACCCTTACGAGATCCTTAGAGTTTTGAATGATGCGTTCAGGCTCGTTGTCACTACCACCAATAATGAACATTTCACTTCCAGATTAGTGCATATGAATCCCGGGCGTGTATTCTTGACTCATCATTTTTAACGCTTGGTGTTGATCTCCTAGGCGCTCCTTTGTCAACAGTAGATCCTCTCGCCTATTAAAATATTTTCAGTAGCTCTCATGGGCGTTATGATATGTGAAGACTTCTCATTGCTTGTGTTTGATTTTTTCGATGCTTGGGTGTTGGTGTGTAAACGAGCTTTGATATATGCATGTATCCTCCAGTGTACACCTACAACGCTTAGTCAAACTCCAGGAATTTGATATTTGGATGAGCACTCAAACTATCATGGCGCTTTTTTATTGTTCTGTGGGTGTTTATCCAACATTGATGAAGAAAAATGAGAGTATTTCGTTTATAAGCATTGATGGTTGCAATTCTTATCGATGCGTAGTGCACCCTTGGCACTCCTTGCGGGCTCTTCCTCCATGTGACTTGATGCATGGCACTTAAGCGCTTTGTCTCGATAGTTGTAGGGATTGGATAAGTGGAGATTTAACCTGCGGGCCCAATACTTTTAATAAAATTAACTTCAGCCCTACAATAAACCCGAGGGTATAAAAATTGACTATAAGAGCCAAAATCAGGTTAATAAAACCAAAAATTTTATTTTCCCAATAATGAAGATTTTTTTTTTTCTCAAATTCAACCAAAGATTTAATGCAGACAATCCAAGAACCCAATGATGATGCTTTGTTTAGAGAAAAAATTATCTTATGCCACAATTCTAAATTTTTCATGTGTCAATATCTAGATCCAAATGGGGATGAGTCCTCCTTGCGGGGTGATAAAAAATGTATACCAAATTCTCGATCCATTCGGTTGATCCCATCTCAAAGACTGCAACCTATACCAATCCTTCATCTGAAACTAATATGCAAACTGAAAGTTAAAATTGAAAACCAATAGCTGCCGAAAATTGAAAACACACATGTTGAAGTCCAAAACTGAAACTGACAAAAATGCTTGGTCTTCAAGCTTATTTATATACAAATGATCCTACCCTACTTTATAAAACCAACATTGAATCAAGTTATCTCAAACCTCCAATGAAGCTAGTCAAGTAAATGGCTTCTCGACTGCAACTTGCTTTCAAATCCTCGAGATAGAAAAAAGAACTCAACAAATGATAACTCAAATTGCAAACCCCATTTTATCCATGCATTCTTGAACAACAGGTACTCCATATTCTCTAATGATTTCAGCTTACTGGCAAAAGGGTCTTCGAAAACATTTAAGACTATCCCTTTTTGAAAATCATCCCAAAGACAAGGATCTCTTTCATCTGGTTTACCCTTCTCAAATGGACATGCAACAAGATGATCATATTTTGCATCATCCACCACAGAGACAGACTTTATGTGCTCTTGGAAATATTTAGATGAAACGATAATCTCATGTGTTTGAGAAAAATCTGAAAATGCCCCTTCATGTTCTTGAATAAGAATGCCATCCTGGCTTTTTAAAATTTATGAATATGTCAAATGAAGAGATGTGAAATCATGAATGGATTCTGCAACATCCAAAAGACCTAAAACAACCTTCTCTTCTTCGGTATTTCCTTGTAACTTTGAGTAGCTATCTTTATTAGTGGTTTTACTGCCTAGATTTTCCATACATACAATTTCAAAAATCTGATTTTCCCCAATTTCTTCATGATACAAATTTTCAGAAAATGAATGAGCTGCAAAACAATTTGAATGATTCTCCTCACACTTTTGACTGTGATAAGGATGAAAAGGCTATAAATTTTCATTAATTTCATGGGATATAACTCAAATATCAACATTATGATGCATATTTGTTTCATTTTCAAGCAAAGCATAAGCTAATGTTTGCTCGGAATGATCCTGTGTAACAAGACAACTAGTCTCTGCTAGTTCTTCCCAATGAGAATATAGTTCGTAAAGGGATTATTTGATTTCATCATACATTAAGTCTTCGTCATTGATATCAATCCCCATGTGTTGAATAAGATTGTCAAAGTTTCCATAGAAGTTTTCAACCAGAACTAAAGATGGGTAACTTTCCTTATAATTCACACAAAATACTGCATAAAAATATTCAAGGGAAAATAGACTAGCAGATAGAAATCCTTCATACCAAGATCATGCTTCTTCTTCTAAGGTTTCCATAAACATCTTCATCAAGAAGTATTCATGCAATTTAACCCCTAGCCTATGTATGTGCATGTGTAATTTTACCAAATGAAAGGCAACATCATCTCCTTCTTGATCTTTGAACTTTGGCAGATATGTTTGCCAATCTACACAAGGCATGCGATTTGGAAAACCAGGAATGTGAGAGAGATTCATGGGAGCATACCTTGCAGATATTGAACTCATCTTCAGATAGTGGAGTTGCCAATGATGTTTTGGAAGTTGGATTCTGCATTGAGAGTGGAGTCACCAGTGAAAATTTAAATTTCTAGATTCTTCTACCAGTGGAATCACCTTCAAACTGATTTATTGATGTGTGGAGTTACCAGAGCAGGAATACAACCAATATGTTTCTAAGTTTATGCTTCTCTCATACCTTAGAACTCAACCATGTCGTTCTTTCCCAGGGAAAATTTTTCAATTTCATCCCCGACAACGGCACCAGAATGTTAGCACTCTTTAAATTTGTTTGGTTGATAAACAAATGATAGAGGTAACTGTTTCAACCAACTTTAGATCTAGGTACTAGCCTTCTCATCTCAGAGAGGGCTCTCTCGTGTCACTTGGTATTTCTTTGGAAATAAATGGCTAGGTTTTGGTTTGTTTTGGGGGTTTTTGTATAAATTTGTTGGCGAGTAAGGGGAGGGACACTCAAGGCTATGGAGTCGAAATTCTAAAAATGAATGAACACACTGACTAGCCAGTAGAACTCTCTATGATGATGAGCAACCTACCTATGATGAGCGACCTACTTATCATCTTTGAGTTCGACCAATCTAGTCATGCTAGCCACCACAATCCAAACCTATTATGGGGAACGTTAGGTTATGTTGGAAATATACAAGAGACCATTCAAGTGGACTTCTCTTCTTTCCAATGTGTTATTTTTAGATGCAAGTGGTGGGACACCTTTGATCGAAATAATGTAAAAGAAGATCGCGATAGTGGGATGATATGTATCAACTCTACAAAGATGTGGGATGAAGCTAAGGAGCCTTATGTTTTCCCAAAACACTGCAACCAAGTGTTTTTTTACCCAGATGTATTGGATAAGGATTGGTGGTTCGTATTGAGACATGGCCCTAGATCAAAACATATTTTTGAGAACAACAGTGTTATCATGCCAAGCAAGGAATGTAATGAGGGTGATGACAACCAAGAGTGATATGTACATGTTTTATTTAATCATTAATAGTGTTTTTGTATCTTTTTGTTATCTTTATTTCGTTAATTATATTGTTTTTTATTCATCTTCTGACATATGAAATGTTAAGTTAATTATAAAAAATCTTTGAACAATTTTAGTTGGTTAACAGTCAGTTTGATGCATAATGTGTTTGTCTTTCAAATTATTTGTGATTGCATGGAACAATTGTTTGAAATAGAATTTTATATTGTTATTTGAACATATTTATATGTCGTTGCATGTTTAATTATATAAAATTTTAAGAATTATTAGCATGATAAAGTCGTAAGAATTATTATCATGTTCTAAAAGGCCTCAAGATGTTAGATGTTTGACCCTTTACCAACATGTTATAGAAGCATTGAGACCTAAAAAATAGCATAGTAACAATGGTGTACTTAGAATTATGATGCGTATAGAAGGTGACATTTATCCATTTATTAACAATCCTCTTACCCTTGGACACACTCAAGCACTCGTATAAAGCACTTTTGTTAGTGATATGACTTTGATCCTTATATCTCTTAGGGAATAATTTTAAGATTTGCATTGTAATTCCTTGCTTGAGAATTTGAGTTATGAATATTTTAAACCATGGATGAGTTATTTAATTTTTATTTTTTATTTTATTTTATATATATGCAATGACATATAATATTTTTATAGTTGGCAACATGTTTAGATATTGAATGGTAATATTTTAATTTACATAGTTTCTTATTTATCCTAATAATCTACATTGATATTATAAGTAATAATATGGTTGATATGCATGTTTAATAGCACAACATTTTTTATTATATGTTAACATGATGATTCAAAAATTGAGTTTATGTTCATGTATTTTGTAGATTTAAAAGTAAGATATTTAACAAATAATGTGGTTTATAATTTAAAAATTAAATTTCTAACATGATTTTGTGATAGTTTGGTTTTTAACTAAAGTGTTTGTTAGTTTACATACTTTTATCATTGCTTTTGGAAATATTTATAAAATTATGCCCCCAATGTTGAGTAAAACCACAATTAATAAAGTAATTTAAAATTTGACAGCAATCAACTTATGAAATAATGACAAAAATAACAATAGGAAGATTAATTTGCATCCATAAAATTTTAGGGCCAATAGAATGCTTATCATTGGAGATCGTAACTTTTTATAATAACAATTTTTAGTTTAGAAGAGTCGATTAAAAATGAGTGATTAGTACAATGTAAAATAACATTTATTCATATGTAATTTGTTTTTTGAAAAATAACTTAGTTAGAATGAATATATATGAACTATCTATGAAATAGAAAAATGTTTATGGTAATTTTACCATTATAGTTCAACCATATTGAACTTTGTAATTTATGAAAATATATTTGCATTTTTTATTTAAATTAAGTCTTTATGTTTCATATACAATTTTTTTTTATATAAGTTCACTAATACATAATCTATAATAAAGATCGCTTAACAAAAATAAACATCATGATGATAACCATCTAACAAACATAAACATCATCTAAAATACACATTTAAATTCAC
>JASDQU010100070.1:39131-66552 GCA_032191745.1 Picea mariana | reverse complement strand
AGTGCCCTGAGTCCCCCCCCTCTCTTTGCCTCCAGAAGCATATGAGGTTCCTTCGGCTTCTTTGTTTTGTATGCCTCTGCCTTCTTCTCCTTGGCCGGTGGTGATTGAGGGCGTTGTTTCCCCTTCAATTCCCAATTCTTTGAAATTGTTTGTGTTGCGTTGGATCCCTTGAGTGCTTTGGGCTGGCGGTGCCTGCTCTTTTCGGAGACCACTGGATTTCGCTCTTCCTTTCCGGGGTTGTTGCCATCCTTCCTCCCTTTCTTTCTCCTACAGTGCTTTTGGAAAGTTCCTCTGGAAGTGGCCGTAGTCATGACAGCCTCTACATTTAAAAGGTAACTGTTCATAGTCTAGTTTTTGCATGTGTTGCCATTCCCCCACCTTCAGATTCACTGCTTCCAGCAGCCCTACTTCCAGATCAACTTCAACATAGATTCTGGCACAGGAGTATTGATCTTTTGGGTATGCTTTGTCGATATAGTGGCCGAGTCTGTTCCCTATTGCTTGCAACGACGCGAGGTTCCAGCAGTGGATTGGAAGGTTTGGGAGCCTTACCCATACCGGAACATCCTTTGGTATTTCCAGAGCTGGATCGAAGTTTGGAGTCCAACGATTCAAGTAGAGCCCTTGGGCTCCCATAAAGTAAGGCCCGTTCCTGAATATTAGGTCCCGGTCCTCCTGGGAAATGAATTCGAAGATGTAGAAGCCCTTTCCAACGGCATAACAGGTCACATTGTTCTTTATTAGCGGCCTCCAGTTCCTTTGTATCCAGTTATCAGTTGTTTTTGTGGAAGGCCAGAGCCCCATGAATTGGCCTACCAGACCACGCTCTGACAGAGAGATAGCTATTTTCATTGGTTGTTCCGGAGGAAGAGTGATTACTGGAATGTTCTCAAGTCGTTTTACAAAGCTCGAAGGATCTCCGGAGGTGGCCTTCTTCGAGCAGGCTGTGATCAGTTTGTTAAAGGTCGCAGAGGGGGAGGGAGGGGGCGGCGGCTCCCCTCCGTCCTGGCTTTCCATGGTCGGCCGAACCCTGATTCAACCTTCCAGCGCTCCAAAACCCTACTCGCTCGTAAAAAACAAATCTAATATTGCAAATAACAAGGCCAATACTTATCGCTTTTATATAGAAACTAGTAGTTGATTTAAACCAGTAACTTTACGGAAATGGAATTTGTAAAATTTGAAGTAAACTTCTTTTTTTCAATAAAAAGGCAGTGTCAATACTATTCATTAACAAGTGTTGCATGGCAGTGTAGTCCCTGCTAGGTTGGGATGGGAGTAAATGCGACCTAGTATAGACACGTGGCTAGAAAGTTGAAATACATGTGGTTTGCATGCAGAACATAGTATTCCCGAATTAGTTCTTCCTGAAAAATATAAAAAATTATCAACATTTGAAAGGTTGTTGGACACAAAAAAAATTGCATTACCGAATTAGTTATCTTTAAAACAAGGGTTCCTGGACACAAAAGAAATTGAAATTTATGAAATTATACGTTCCTGGACAGCATAAACTATACATACCAAAAATGTAATTTTATAAAGTAGATATTTAGTTTTATACATACGAAATATGTATTTTTATAATGGATCGCGGGTTGTCGAGCTGGCGGGCTCAAAATTGGGCCTTTGATGTTCTCTGCGATACATAAATTGAGAAGTGGAGTTGCGGACTACAGAAATTTATCAGAAATTAATAAATTATACATACGAAATATGTACTTTTATAAAGTAGATATTTAGTATTATACATACGAAATTTGTACTTTTATAAAGTATGGGGATGAGATTTTATAGAGCATGCACGGAGCCCTCATTGGATACTTAGTCAGTTTTTGGATCGCGGGTTCTTGGGCTAGCGGGCTCAAAATTGGGCCTCTGATGTTTTTTGCCCTACAAATAGCACCGACATTTCCGCGATATACAAAATGACACGTGGAGTTGCAGACTATACAAATTTACTAGAAATTAATAATGTATGTTACATATCTGTGGGAATTACTTGAACATTTAAAAGCATATAATAGAATAGTAATAATGTCTGTTACATTTAGTTTGCTTTAAAACTAAGTCTTTTCTTGAACAAAAAAAATATAGCATTGCCGAATTAGTTTTCTTTCCACACGTTTTATAGAGCAACACAAATCCCTCATTCCATACTTAGCCAGTTTTTGGATCACGGGTTCTCGAGCTGGTGGGCTAAAAAATGGGTCTCTGTTGTTCCATGCCCTACAAATAGCACCGAGAGTTCCGCGACATACAAATTGACAAGCAGACTTGCGAACTATATAAACTTATTATAAAATAAATAATGTTTGTTACATATCTCTGGAAATTACATCAACTTTTAAAAGCATACAATAGAATAGTAATAACGTCTGTTACATAGTTTCGTGGAGGAAAACACAAAGAAATTAGCATTCCCGAACTAGTTTTCTCCAAAGAGAAATTTACATGTTTCTGGAAATTTAAATTTGTTTGTCATATAGACTAGGATTGGGGCTCCCACAGACCATAAAAAGAAATAAGTACAAGAATTAGGAATGTCGAAAGAAGAAGTGTGCGTCGGTAGAGAGGAAGACCTGAAAAGAAGAAATTGGAAGTTATGAGTCTTTGGTTACAGTTTTCTATTTAAAGAGGTCATAAGTGGATTGATAAAGAAAACAAGATGACACCATAGACTTAAACTGGATTGATAAAGAAAAAAAGATGCCAGTATAGACTTACTATGAAGCCGATGCGTTTTTGTTGTTGTCGTCGATGGTCAGTGGAGTCCTATTGACCGGTTGTTGCCCTTCCTGGACGAGGCTGTCCATTTTCTGTTGGAACCATTCTTCGATGTAGGTTTTCATGGGGGCTGTGTTGATTTCATCCCGGATTTCTATGTCGTAAAGGTCGTTTTCTAATTTCCTTAGATCCATTGAAATACTATGTATACTTTGTTCAATTTCTTCATTGTGTGTCGCATAGTCCAATACCCAGCGATCGTGCTCATCTAGACGATGTTCAACTATGCCGTAAAACTTTTCGAAAGACAACCCCTTTAAAATATCAAGTTGTTCCTCGAAGGCTTCTTTGGTGATTGACAAGGATTTGAGAATTAAGTTTGGATCTTGAACCTCGTTGGTAGTTCCGGCTAAGTCCATCTGGAGCAGGCTTGTGAATAAATCTTCCTTTTCTAATATGACTTGTTTACATGATTTGACAATGAGCTCCAGGTTGTTAACTTTCTTTTTCCAGCATGCTTTTACTTTTTTGGTCCGCTTTGGAGAGGTTTGTTTCTCTTGTCTTGTTTTCGGTTCCGATGTGTTGATGGCATAGTTGGAAAAAGGGGTCAGTACCTGATCACATAAATGTTGCTCATTTTTTAAATTCGCCTCCAAATGTTGCAGGAAATCATTGGCCTTCTTTCTGAAGGAAACTAAATTTTGTGACATTTCCCAGGCTTCGGTAAGTAGCTGCATTCTTTTGTTGATTTTATTCTCTCCAAGGGCTCTAGATCATGGAAGGAGGGTAGAGGATTCTTTCATCTTTGTTGCAGTGGTAGCAGGCATGATTTTTGCCAAAGAAATGGCAAATTCTGAGGTTACAATGAAAGCCTACTCATATTCGTTGAGGCGGTCTTTCATATTGGCATTTTTCATCTCAATTCATCCAATGGAATCATGAAGAATTTCATCGGTTACCTGGTGAAATGAGAAGATTTGGGACAACTGCATTTCCCTAAAGTTAATGTCTGTGCGAGATTTGCCTTTCCTGTTTGTTACATCTCTCTTTTCAATGACCATACTTTTAGATTGGTTGTCAAAAATAGCACTCTAGATTACGAAGGATTCATCTACATCAAAAAAGTCGGTCTCAAATATTTCCACCGTGGATGACCGAATTTTATGCATGTGCTCAGTTTCAATTTCAAGTTGCAGTTTTCCACTTTCAATTTCGGGTTTCTCTTCTTCGTCAGTGGAATTTTGTGAGAACTATCAATATTTATGCGAGGAGGGTTCTTATCTCCTCCTTCATTCGAAGATTTCTAGGTTTCTTTCTTGTTGGGGTGGACCGTCGAAGCGATGCTCCATGATGTCGTGCTCTTGGGAGTGTTGGCACGGGACTGGGTACTCTTCTCACCAAATACTTTTCCATGTTGTCTGTACAATTTAGTCGCACTTTGCAATGTCTCTGCGTCACAATCAACAGAAGCATGATTTTTTTCGACACTGTCCCTGTCCTGGGTTAGGTGTCTATGGATAAAAGAGGTGTTAAATCCAACAGCCAGTAAATGTTATCAAAAAATTCCATTAAGGTCGAACCCTTTTAGCCTTTCAGCGTACGTTAGGTTTTCTTGAAATGGGCAGAAAACTCATCAATCTTGTTGATGTTTCTGCACACAAGGCTCCGACTTTCTAGGGCAGAGGAATGAACTATTTTTTTTTCTTGTCATGGAAAAAATGCAACCAATGGTTGTATTGCCTTGCTATTTCTACAACAAACATCTTGTCCATGATATGGCATGGAAGGAAGGCAGGATTTTCCTTAGAGCCAAAGACCATGAGGACACTGTGATTTTCCTCTTTCTCAAGTGTGCCCTTCCTGTTCAAAAACTTAGTTGCATGTCCAGACATCTGCAGAGCATCCTTGCCTAACAATAAATCTTTGAAAACTGAGACAAAGCCATTAAAAACTTCATAAAAACAATGGGAGGCCTTGTGCCTCCACAAGGCCTCGTACCAGAATGTTACTAGGTCGAATCGACAGTTTATTTTATTGGAAAGAGAATGTTTTGGAAACGGGCAGCAATGCACAATTACGAAAATTAAGTAGGATGACATATAAAATTTATTCAATTCTTTGAATCGTGATAACTGGGAATAGAGCTCAATGGAAATTAGCTTCCCCCAATCGAAAATGTATTGTTCCTCGACTGTGAAATACAAAATATAAATAATTATATGGGAAATGCTTGTCGTGGATGCCTGTCCCGTTATTCTTGTAAACATCCAAGAAATTTCCCGGAATGGATTTCTAAAGGAACTTACCTGCAACATTGTGATATCTTCAGGAATTGTTGTCGCGTCTTCGAGGAAGTCAGCTAAGATGTCCATCTCATTATCATGTTTTTCTAGAAACTGCTTACAGTCTTGTCCTCTGAACGTGAATGTTGGCTTCGACAATTTTAACATCTCGTGAAAGACCTAAGGTGACAAAGAAATAGGAGAATGGTCGCACAGTGGAATAATTATTTGGCCTGGAATATATTTTGCGATGCACTAAGAGACCACCTCCTTACAATCAAAAACCTCAGGGACGCAGCCTGCACGAGCGATTCCAGAGGTCCAAATCACTTTGTTCTGGGCGGAATGGGATGAATAGTAAAAGTATGCCCTGGACCACTGGAAGTTCTGGTCCTCGTGTGAGAACATATTTATTGTATATCCACAAAATTATTTTCGACCTACTGCCATAAGTCTACAAGAATGTTTGTTTTCTCCAAACGATGAATGAAATGAAAAGTTGGAAGGGATAATATAACCCTGCGTAAATTTTGGTCCAAAGCATGTGAATGGGAGATGTCCTTGAGACTTTCATTGATTAATGACAATTTGGACGGTTGTTGCATGATGCATTGTTAACATCAAACACTAGTAATTGCATACATAGAAAATGTGAACATGGCGGATATTGCAATTAGTGATTAAGCATTGTAGATTTCTTGAGCGGCCCAACACAATGACGCGTGTTCGAGATGAACAATCGAAAGGGACAAAATAACTCTCCACACATCTTGGTTTAATGCGTAATAATGGGAGATCTCCTCGAGCGTTTCTCCCATTAATGACAATGTTGACGGTTCCTGCATGGTCAGTTGTTAGCATGAAAGGTTTCTAATTGTATAGTAAGAAAGTATGGAGGTCGCAGGCACGGGAAAAAAATAGCTACAAAATAGGGTTGCAAGGTACAATCGTTGAAGGTGAGGGCATGAGGGTCAAATTGTATGTATCGCAACTTTTTGAGTGCAATGCATGTAACAGCGAAGAGGGTATGGTAGGGCAGTCGGAAGGACAGGAATTTAGTGGGATGGAAGGCAACGACAGATACTTTGAAACATTTGTGAGTCGCAGTAGAGTGAATCTTGCGAGTTCGATGAGCCCCCGCTGGAATTGTATATCACGAAAGTTTTGAGTGCAAGATGTACACGATGTAACAAGAAGCAGAGTTCGAAACCACGAACCTGCCAATCGTGGCCATCAAATTGGCCAATTATGGAAAGAAAAAATGGTCGGTTGGATTCGTCATCTGATTATATAGATGGAGATAAAGATATGTCAACCCACCAACTATGGAACCCACGATCATAGAAAGGAGACTAAGTATATAACCACGAAGAGATAATACAAGGGAAGAAGAAAAGGGAAAAAGGACCAACGAGTCTGTGGTGGGATTGTAAATCATAGAAATTTTGAGTGCGATATGTATATCACGGAACAAGAAGAAGCATAGTTCGAATGCGCCAACCCGAAACACTGACTAAGAATTGGAGATTTCGTGAACCCGTGAACAGGAGGATCCAAAATAGGGTCACAAGGTCTACCCAGAACACGTGAGGGCCCGATGGTGAAATTGTATCGTTCGGAACATTTGAATGCATAATCTGTAACACGGAAGAGGGGACGATGTCGAAACCCGGTAGTCAATTTCTATATTGCAAAGGGTTGGATGTGAATTGTTTCGTATTATTGTGTGTAGTTTTCACTTGTAAGAGTCACTAGTAAGAGCATAACCAATGTATATTAGGAAGCACATTTGTGAGCCGTGGTACAGTGAAGCTTGCGAGTTCGAGGAGTCCATAGTAGAATTGTAGATCACGGAAGTTTTGAGTGCAAGATGTACATCACGGAACAAGAATAAGCAGAGTTCGTGACTACCAACCCAACAACCGCGGTAATAAAATTGGCTAAGTATGGAAAGAAATAGTGATCGGTCAGGTTCCTCGTGTGATTATATAGATGGAGATAAATATGTCAGCCCGCGAATGATGGAACCCCCGATCATAGAAAGGCGACTAAGTATATAACGAGAGAACCATAATACAGGGGAAGAAGAAAAGGGAAAAAGGACAAAGGATTCGGTGGTGGAATTGTAGATCACAGAAATTTTGAGTACAAGATGTGAACCCTATAGTCAATTTGTATGTTTTGGAGGGTCGGATGCCAACTCAGGCAGCAACAGATACTTTGAAACATTTGTGAACCATGGTACAAGAAATCTTGATGCCAACTCGAAACAGTATCCAAGAGTTGCACATTTCATGAACCTGGCAACAAGAGGATCCAAAACATGATGACAACGTCTCTGCAGAACACGCAAGTGCCCGACGTTCAACTTGTATCATTCTAAACATTTGAATGCATAATTTGTAACATGGAAGAGTGGACGATGTCGGAATTCAATAGTCAATTTGTATATTGTGAAGGGTGCGATGCCACCTGTTTCGTACCTTTATGTCCAGTTGTCACTACTAAGAGCTAATTTAGTATTGAAAATAATTTTTTAGATGTTGTTAGATACTTCATAGGGATTAGCATCCGTAAACAATGGCAATCTCCACCCCGCCAGCCCTGCATTTCGTGTGTCAATTTGTATATTGCGGAACTAGAAACGTTGTTAGGAGGACACTGAGCAGTAGAAGTGTAATGTTGAGTCAGCCAGTCCGCAGGTCCACTTGTCAATTTGTATATCAAATAATTATGGGTGTTATTTGTAAGACACTCAACAATGGAGGTCGAATTTTGAGCCCGCCCACCCGAGAACCCGTGATCTAAAATGTCGCTAGGTATGGAATGTGGAATTCTCACATGCTCTATAAGATATCATGTCCATAATTTATAGTCCCATAATACACGGGAAGAAAAAAAGGGAAAAAGGACGAAGTAGTTAGCAGTGGAATTGTAGATCATAGAAATTTTGAGTAGAAGATGTATATAACAGAAAAAAAGGAGCAGAGTTCAATTGCGCCAACTCGGCAATCGCGGGCATAAAATTCACTAAGTATGAAAAGGAATAGCGAGCGGTCTAATTTGCCATGCGAGGATATAGATGGAGATGAAATTGGCGACAACCCAACAACCGTGGACATAAAATTGGCCAAGTATGAAAAGAAACAGCGGTCGGTCAGATTCGTCGTGTGATTATATAGATGGAGATAAAGATATGTCAATCCGGCAATGCTGGGGTTGCACATTTCATGAACCCGGCAATAGGAGGATCCAAAACAAGTTGCGAAGTGTCTGCAGAAGACGTGAGGCCCCGACGTTCTAATTGTATCGCTCTGAACATTTGAATGCATAATCTATAACACGGAAGAGAGGACGATGTCGGAATCCGGTAGTCAATTTGTATATTGCGAAGGGTGCAATCCCAACTGTTTCGTACCTCTGTGTCCAGTGGTCACTACTAAGAGCTAATTTAGTATTCAAAATAATTTTTTAGATACTGTTAGATACTTCATAGGGATTAGCATCCATAAACAATGGCAATCTCCACCATGCCAGCCCTGCATTCCATGTGTCAATTTCTATATCGCGAAACTGGGAGCATTGTTTGGAGGACACGGAACAATAGAAGTGCAATGTTGAGTCCACCAATCTACAGGTCCGCTTGTCAATTTGTATATCGTGGAATTGTGGGTGCTATTTGTAGGGCACAGAACAATGGAGGCCCAATTTTGAGCCCACCCGCATGAGAACCCACGATCCAAAATGTTGCTAGGTATGGAATGCGGAATCCATACATGCTCTATAAAATATCATTTCCATATTTTATAGTCCCATAATACACGGGAAGAAAATAAGGGAAAAAGGATGGAGAAGTTCGCAATGGAATTGTAGATCACAAAAATTTTGAGTGGTAGATGTAGATGACGAAACAAGAAGCAACTGAGTTGAATTGCGCCAACTCGGCAACCATGGGCATAAAATTCACTAAGTATGAAAAGGAACAGCGGGTGGTCCAATTCGCCATGCGAGGATATATATGGAGATGAAGATATGTCAACACGCCAATGTTGGAACCCGCAATCATAAAAACACGACTAATTATATAACTAGAAAGCGATAATACACGAGAAGAAGACAAGGGAAAAAAAACTAAGTATCTCGCCAAAGAACATCTAGTGTTTGATTATTAATGCAAATGCTTCGAACCCCTGTTGAGTTCTCACCAGTTAAGGCATAAATTGCAGATCACAGAAGTATCTTTCATACCACTATGTCCACTTGTCACTAGTAAGAGCATTGTTGATGTATATCAGGAAGGACGCGAAGTTGTTGGGGATGGAAAGCAACAACAGATACTTTGAACGAAGTTAATGTATACGAGGAATCCGCGATGGAATTGTATATCATGGATGTTTTGAGTGCAAGATGTATATACCGGAATGATAAGCAACTGGGTTCGCAAGCGGCGGCCCCGTAGCGGCGGCCATAAAATTGGCTAAGTATGGAAAGGAATAGCGGTCGGTCGGATCCGTCGTGTCAGGATATAGATGGAGATGAAGACATGTCAGCCCACCAATTCTGGAACCGGATACCATAGAAAGGGCACTAAGTATATATCTAGAAAGAAATAACAAGAGGGAAGAAGAAAAGGCCAGTTCGTATGCGTTGATCCGACAATTGCGGCCATAAAATTGCCTAGGTATGGAAAGGTACAGCAGTCAGTCGGATTCGTCATGTGAAGATACAGATGGAGATGAAGATATGTTAGCGCGCGAACCCTACAACCGCCCATCATAGAAAGACAACTAAGTATAAAACCAGAAAGCCATAATGGACGGGAAAATCAAAAGGGGAAAAGAGATAAGTATCTAATAGTCGAAAAAACCTTTTTTTTTTCGTTTATTAATGGAAATGTTTTCGAACCCCTGCTGGGTTCTCACTAGTAAAAGCATTAACTGTAGATCACTGAAGTTCTTTGGCTGCAAGATGTATATGATGGAACAGGGGACATAGGTGCTGGGTACCGTGAACCCGGGGCCTGGTGCTCAGATAACTGGCTAAGTATTGGCCAAGACAAAGGTTTGATATTTATTTCAATAGTATTCATACTAGTATCTATCAATGGAGAAAGTTTTCATATTTATCTGAATAGTATTCATACTAATATATATTAATGGATTGTTTATGTTTCAAATGAAAATGATCTCCCAATTTGCAAGATGCTCTTTGGTTTGCAAATTTCGTTGAAACCACGAAAATTTTGACTACAAGATGTACATAGCACAACAAGAAACATGAATTTGCATTGTGGTCTCAACGAGATAAACTCCTTATCATCTATTCATCTTGTATTGCTTGCAATGACATGAGCAAACACCGGCTCTCCATAAACATCAATATCTAAATTAAATTAAATGCAATCAATATTTGGTGTGACTTAAGTAATTAAAGCATAAATTGTAGACTACGGAAGTTCTTTGGCTGCAAGATGTATATGAAGGAATAGGGAACATAGTTGTTTAATACCGCAAACCCAAACATAATTGCCTAAGTATTTTTGTATTTATTCCAATAGTATTGATATTAGTATATATGCACGGATATTATCAAATAGAAGAAGCTGCAATATATCCAACATACTGAACATGAACATTGCGTCAACAGTTGAGATGCTTATGAAAAATTATTCTTAAATGTAAAATGTAAAGAAAGAACAGACCAGTCTTTATTTAGATTGAAGTAGTGGGCAGTAGAAAGAAAAGCTTGTCGTTCATGTTTAACGACACAGGGGAAGAAGGTACAATATACAATTAAAACAAATACCAGAAATTGGAAAATATTGAAATACGTACATTGATGAAGCTTCTTGACAGTTTTCTTGACGTTCAAACTCTTTATTCATAAAAAATGAGTTGAATATCAATTTTGGGTTTTGTACTTAATTGGTGCTGCCAACTACATCTATCCTAGTTTTTTGAATACCTTGTCTCTTCCAGATATGGTCTGCTTGCAATGGCTGCTTATTCAACATTCCATTCTTTGTCAAGTATTAATTTCCCTCTGTCGTCGAAAATTTGGGGTTTAAGGTACTTTCTTTCCAATGTTCCTAGCCCTTGACATATGAGACAACTTAGAAATGCGATTCAGGCCGATTTCAAAGTGGACGGAGTCGTTTTATGTCACAACAGCTATGGCAGGGAAAAAACGTTCAAGTACGTAGTGACTGGTATTCTCCTTGTATTCGATCATCTATTTGGTTGAAAATCTTGTTTGAGGATTTGTATGTTGAACTTCTTTCTTTTATTACAGTAAATTGGAAGAAACATTCAACCCATATGAAAAATGCAAATATGATGAGGTACATAACTTCTTTGGGCAGCAGAGGTGTGGCAAGTGCATCAAATGTTGCAGAATGCACCAGCACAGGTCTGGCAAGTGTATCAAATGTTGCATATGGCATAAGAATATATATTTCCTCATAGCGGTGGAGGTATGGTGGCCCACAGAAAGGTCTGGAATGTTCGGAGGTGATGCCAAATATGTGGAGTCTGCAACTAAATCCAGAGGAAACTGAACAAACTTTGACAAAGAACATGGCTTTCTGTCAAGTCGGTTACCAGACCCACATGTAGCTCATCAAACTTTGAAATAGAAACTTTTGTAGTGATAATATGTCATTTTATCCACCCATATAGTTTATGTTACCGGCCTCTGGTTACATTCGCAAATGGAGTAATATTTTGCGTCATTTACGAACATGATAGGCCATTTTGCAAGCCACTGTAAATGCATCGCCCCTGAGGAAAAAAAAATCTTCTAGGATCTGTACAATTTGATACACTTGCCAAATCTGTGTTGTTGGAAGAAGCTATATACTTAAACGAAGAACTATTTTGCACGTGACCTCAAAATCCATTACAATTCCTAGCAAGAAAACAAATAAGTTCAACAAACAAATATCCAGGCAGCCTTTTCAACCAACCAAAGCATTGAACACAGGGAGAACACCAACCAAAACATACTTGTTCTTTTTTTTTCGTCCTCTCTGAGTTTCTCTTGTATATTAGATTTTTTTTTTACTCAAATTTCATGTCACATAAAACCAGTCTCTCTTCTTTCATCTGCCCCTCAATCGCATCTCTAAGTTGTCTTACATGTCCATGACCAGGAACATTAGAACGAAGGCACCCTAAAGCACAACTCTTTGACGATAGAGAGAAATGGAAATAAGTATTTAAAAGCAACATTGGATGATCTTCTGTATATTTTGTGTTGATTTGTTTTAATGACAAATGTTCTTGATATTTTCGCTTATTAATGCCAATCTTTTCAAATATGTACGCTGAATAGTGACTAGCAGCACGTATTGAAATTCCCATATCCGAGCAGATTCTCAAATCTGACATCTAAGATATGCACAATATTAAAGAGGGACATGATGTCAAGGCCTCTGTGGGTGACACGTTCGTGAACTATGTTGAAGATTTTAAGAAAACTAAAACTGCACAAGCAAAAAAAAAAAAAAACCAATATTTTCGCAAATTCAAAATGCAGGCAAAAAGAAATTACCAGATCCCATAATATTCGCCTGCCTATTCATTTTAATGGGAGATGTACTCAAGCTTTCCAGTTATTAAAGCCCATCTTTTTGAACCTGTCTGGTGGGTTCTGACTTTTGAAAGCATATTTAATGTGTGTTGGGAAGCGGTGAAGGTAGCAGGGATGGATCTCTATGTAACAGACGATACTACTATTTATCTATGTTTTCATCCATGAGCGTATGTAAAACGTACGCAAAGAAAAGTAATTTGAGAATGCTAATTTTTTTGGACATGAGCCCTTGAAATTCAAATAGTCCGCAAGTCTGAATGTCAATTTTTATATCACAGAACTCTCCGTGTTATTTGTAGGACACGGAACAACAGAAGCCAAATTTAGAGCCCGCCACCCCGAGAACCCGCGATCCAAAAAATGCTTACTATTTTTTTTTGTTTTTTTTTCCACCAGCGTATGTAAAACATACGTAAAGTAAACTATTTCGAGAATGCTAAATTTTTTGGACACGAGGCCCTTAAAATTCAAATAGTCCACAAGTCCGATTGTCAATTTGTATATCACGGAACTCTCTGATTGTCAATTTTCAGCCGGCTACCCCAACTCGCAAGGATGATTTTAAGGATGGAAATTTATTTTAAAATGTAGAAACCTTGGCGAATATTACTAATCCTTCATATGTCAACTATAAATGTTTGGCGATATTTTTTTTTTAAATATTCAAATTTCTAAGTATTTTATATAGTTTTTATAAAATTTTGGCGATTTTTAAGGTAAAATAATTTTATCCTATAAAATTTGGGCGAATCATTTTTAAAATAGTGAATCTCATTTTTGGAAAAACCATGGAAAATTAGCCCATGAACGAAATTTAGCCCCTAAAATCATCCCTAAGGTCCCCGAGAACCCATGATGCAAAAACTGGCTAAGTATGGGATGAGGGCTCCGTGCATGCTTTATATATCTACTTTATAAAATTACATATTTCCTATGTTTAATTTATGTTGTCCAGGAAACCTATAATTTCATAAATTTCAATCTCTTCTTTCCAAGAGCCCTTCTTTTAAAGAAAACTAATTCGGGAATGCTAATGTATACACCGAACACGACCTATCATAGTTCGATACAACCTATCCGCGAAGCCGCGTCCATAAAACTGGCTAAGTATGCAACCGAATGACGGTCGGTCGGAATGATCATGGAACTCTTTGTGCTATTTGCAGGGCACGGAACAACATAAGCCCAATTTTCAGCCCGCCACCTTGAGAACCCAAGATCATTAACTTATGTTGTCTAGGAAACCTATAATTTCATAAATTGCATTCTTTTATGTCTAGGAGCCCTTCTTTTAAAGAAAACTAATTCAGGAAAGCTAATGTATACACCGAACATGACTTTTCATAGTTCAATAGAACCTATCCGTGAAACCGTGTCCATAAAACTAGCTAAGTATGCAACCGAATGGTAGTCGGTTGGAATGACCACAGAAACGCGAGAAACTATAGAGTTAGAAACACAGTTTACAAGAGGAAAATAAAAGGGAGAGAACAACTATATCTCCCACATAACAAAATGCACTCTCATAATTGTGAAACCATAGTAACACAGAATCCATGGAAAATGGATCGATAGCTATGAAATATACTTCGAGGCCGACAAACTCTACTTCAACGCGTAAGAGATGCAATTTACATCGCTTGCAATTTTTTAGTCTTTTATTTTATCTTAATAGTATTCTAGGAAAACTCCACTGCAAAAAAATGTAACCAGAGATCCAACTGCAGATGCAACATCCCAACATTGCAAACCCTGGGCAAACAAGAACAACAAGCAAATAAGAACCCAAGTGCAAGCACAGGACCGGAACCCTGCAAATAAGGCCCAACTGCAGACGCAGGACCGGAACCCTGCAAAGTCGAATCAAGCAACAATAAACAACATACATCGAAGAAATAAGCAAGCAACAACCACTCCCCTAGGAACGATGATTTTCCAATCGCGATTGCAGAAACCCAAATGTGAAAACTGCAACAACACGAACAGGCAAGCAAGAACAACAACAACATGCAAATAAGAAATCAGTGCCATGCAAAAAAAAACATGGACCAGTGAACCAGCAATGCCGCTGGAGCATATAAATTTTAAAAATGGAAGAAAATGTCTTGTAACAAGCCTGTTAAGTAACCATTCAACACTACTAAGCTTGTTAGGTAAACATTTAAGTCTGTCAGAAATGCTTTGTAAACATTTAAGAAAAAAATTCAATGTGGCAGGTCTCTGACGTATCCCAAAAAAATTATTATATTTTTTGTAACAATAGTTCGAACACTAGAGAATGTATTGGAAGGTCAAACTTTCGATATGCCACCATATCAAACATTGCCATAAATTTACCTAGCATAAAATGCTAAACCAAACATTTGAATTAATGCTATCATTAGTCCACCTTCGATGAATGCATAACAAAATATATGATTCAAAAAGACCATATACGATCAAATACTTTGGATATGCCAACATATATAACATTGGGAATGGTGAAGCCGACAATAAGACCTCCAATCCCTTGTCCAATCAGATCGTGACAAATATGGTACTTTTTTTATATAAAAATTGATGTTTTCAGTTCCTTGGTTCCAACAATAGATAATATGGAAATATTTGTGGTCAAATGACAGACTAATATGAAGTCAACGATTTATCGATCGCTATAGTCCCTCTATGCCTACGGCAAGGACTAATAATATAATACATTACATAACTAACAATGAATAAGGCTAATATTAAAACTAATATTCATGATTTTCGTATGGAAATTGTGGATAAACTAATCCAAAAATGCCAAGTGGAGGACCTTCGGGCTCACCCCTCTCCAGTTTGGGCATCTTCATCTAGCAATGTTTGTTCGGATGCGACCTCTTCCCTTATTGCACATTTCATACTTATTGATTATTTTTCTTTCTTTAAAATAAAATTTTAAAATTTTTGGTTTTGTATTTATCATTTAAAAAGTAAAAAAGAACTAATTAAAAATTAAATTGTCCCTTAGTGTAAATTTTGATATTACATTGATTATTATTCCATGCATATTTACCTATATGATTATGAAAAAAATATAGTGAAATAAGTATAAAGTTATATTATTTTGTTAAAAATATAATGCAATAAGTATAAAGTTATATTATTTTGTTAAGAATATGAATATCTAATAAATATAAAGTTTTATTAAAATTTAAAATTTTAAGAAAAACAAAGAATAATTATGCAATGATGGAATATGAAGATTTACATGTTTTGACATAATTAAGTATTGTACCGTGAGAATATGAAGTTCTTATAACCACAAAACTTCAGTGGTATTGATTTTCTATTTCAAGATGTTTTAGTTATTTGCAAAGTTGGTGGTTTTGGAGAGTAGAGATTCGACATTGAATTTGAATAACAAATTGTTACTTTCCTTTTTATTAAATTATTTATTTTGTATTTTTTTTTTAATAAACAATATCAACTTTTAATATGGTTGAATTTTTGGGTGTTTCTTCTCAACCAAATTTATTGTAAGGATATTGAACTTGAGTTGCCTAGCAAACGAAACTCACATCTTAACTGAGTTAGGGGGACTAGACTTAACTATAATTTTGGAATCTAAATGAAGTATTTATTGTTTTTTTTACGACACTTTATATAAATAAGAGTTATTTTATATATCTTTAATATTCTTCATTTAAATTTAAAATTTTCTTATTTTCCAATGATATCAAGAAATATAAATGACTTAAGATTTATGATATTTATTAGTGTAGATCTATTTTAATCCATTATCTATTAGGCATTGAGAGGAATCAAACCCCTTGAGTTGTAAACCTTTTTTAAAGTGTAAAAATTTGAGGAAAGGTTTGCACCTTGATGGATTTGATCCTTTTTGCTACATGATACATCAACTAAAGATGGTTCTAGGCCCCTTGCATTATATAATTCTTTTAATAATATGTGCTCATTATATATTTGTCTATAATAATATATGTTCATTCTATTGACATTCATTTTATAGACATTTTATTTTTGAATATTCCTGGGCATTTTATTTATATATTCTATTCCTATTCTAATTACATTCATTTTGTTTACATTTTATTATCTCATAGTTAGGCATTATATTTCTTGTATTTCTATTTGCATTTTGTTCCATGTTGTTTGATCTCAATATGTAGTGTAATTCATCCTCACCTTTAGCATACTAATATTGATACCGTCACTGGGTAGTTGCTTAAATCAACGCAACTTGTTAGTTTTGAAGTCTACTATCATGAAAATTAATGCACTAAATCATTTTGCATTGTATTAATAAAATGAATGAATCAAATTATTTTTTAATGTATAATTGTAATCAATGTATCAAACCATTATATATGTGTGTGTGTCAACTCCATGTTGAGCACATAAGGAACTACACATTTTGGTAATACTACCGGAGTGCAAAAAATACCTTTGAACCCAGTAATGTTTTATACATGTAAAAGGTTACAAACTAGATCTATTAAAGCATAACCATGATTATAACCATGCATATAACATATAAATGTGAATGTTAAATTTCTTCTTTAAAATGCTTTATGAAATTGTAAAACCTAAATTGAAAAGCTTTATGAAATTGTAAAACCTAAACTGAAAAGCAAGCACTTAAAGTCTTTTACAAACAAAATACAATAAAATTTAATGATCGCCATTACTTTGTAAAAAGAAAAGAGTAGTTAAAATCTCCAGATTCTACTATTATCAGATGGAGTTATAACTGTGGTAGCGGAACAAATTCCAGGGAGAAATTAATTGTTGCATGGGCTACACTATTACTTGAAGATCTGATGTCTTATCACAATATCCGAGTGATGGAAGATTCTAGGGTGATTATAGATTGGCTCTCCAAAAAGGGTAGACTTCAGGTAAGTTCCTTAGAAGGCTGGAAAAATAGGATCCTGATCCTTATCAAGAAATTCTAGAATATTAGTTTTCACCATGTTCAAAGGCAATTCAATTCTGAAGCAGACTTTATTTCCAAGCAAGCTTTAGGAGAATCAGAAGGTCAGATTTCCTATGTTCGTTGGCATAGGGGAATTGAAGGGACAAAGGAATGCTATAATATTTACTAGTGTTTGTATGGTGCAAAGACATTTTGATTTTTGTGGATCAGAATTTCCTCTATTTTGAACTAGTACTACTGGACCTGCTTCCATCCTGTTTTAGGTTTATATCAGAACTGTATGATAGGAGGCAATGGTTATACTTGCCTCACTGTAGCTTTTTGTATCTGTTGGACTTCAGTCTCTTTTTTTCGAAGTGTACTGCAATGTAAATGATTATATTTCTAATATAATTTGAAGCAAATTTTCATTTTTGAAAAAAGAAAAGAGGAAAATTATTTTATAGTTATAGGAACTATTCTCAAACACTAAAAGATAAAAGTATCCCAATAATATTAAAAAGGAAAAATAAGAAAATAGATAGTATTACATATAATATGTGTTATATGTAATACATATAACATATAGTATTATGTAATAGATAGTATTACATATAACATATGTTATATGTATTATGTTATATGCAATACATATAACATGTGTTATATGTAATACATATAACATGTGTTATATGTATTACATATAACATAGCTATAGATAGATAGTTAATGATATCAATGCGTTGTCTTGAGTTCATCACTTCCACATGTTTAATTACACATCTAATAAATTAGGATAAAGGGACATGGCACTCATCCTTGTTATGTGTAAGATATGATCACTCATCTTTCAATATGATATCAGGTATAAACATTATATGGGTGCCTTCATTGTTTGCATGTTTGTTAGGGTTGTTACCCCATTCCCTGTTTTAGTTGACGTACACGCCTCTTTCTCTTTGGGGTATTTTTTACAAGCCCTTGTTGCCTACTATGTTTCCTATGGAAGTCCTTCCTTCTAAGGATTGTCAATCTGATAAGTATGCCTTCAAGCCTATCATTTTTCAAGGAGGACTGACCTTATACAAGAGCCAAATAACCACTGAAGAGTGCTTAATCTGTATCGTGTGCTTAATTTGTATCCTATATCTAGTAATTTTGAAGGTATGTTGTCAAATGTTGTTATTCATATGAGTATATATGACATAGATGAGGGCATATATGATTTCCAAAGGCAAGTATGTTCCTCAGAGACACTCTATCCAAGGCTTGTGCAAGGTTTTTTGAACACCCATACTCATTTTCAAGGGGACATTTTGAAGGCATCTATGTTAGTTGGGGATAATATTTTTTTGAGATCCATTTTTAAGGAAGGAATTGTCAATGGTTTTGTGAATAATTTATGTGTGGACAATCTATATCTAGGTGCTTCCATCAGCCAACAGGTAACCATTGATTCACACCTCTATGGTGGGCATGGATTCTGATTTTTGTGAGGTTTACTGGTGGGAATTCTATTACCATGTTAGTAGACTCTTCTAATTTTGTTGTTTCACTCAAGCTTAATCTTTGAAATCAAAAGTGGGGATCCTTGTGGTATCTCAATGCTTAACTATAAGGGTAAGCAACTTGAGGATCAACTTATGATGTTTGAATATAAAATTTGTAGGGATTCATACTTTACTTAGCTTTATGATGTTGTGGAGGTGTTGTGGGTAAGGATGTAGCCTCATCATACAAACCCTTGTTCAAAGATGTGTTTAAAAATAAAGCTACTACCACATCTAATCAAAATTCTTCTATATCCAGTGCATATAATGGGTACAAGATGAAAGAGGTATTGTTGTTGGATGTAGATTTTGAGGAAATTAGTCATATCCAATCCGTCTATAAAAAAATGTAGCCATTTGTCGGTTTAATGGTTTTGGGCCTTCCTATAAATATTTGTATAGGTGAGAGACTTCCCTTTGTTCTAAAGGGTTTTTTATTGTTTTTTTTTTCAACCATGATGTCTATTAGAAAGTGTTGAAGGATGGACCTTGGTTTTGGGGCATAGTAAGATTATTTTTAACACCATGGTTTTTAGATTTTTACCCTAATTCACTGTCTATGACCATAATGCTTGTATGGGTTCAGTTGCACAACTTTCCATTACATTTTTGAAGTTATCAGTTTTGGAGAACATTGGGAATAAACTAGGTAGATACATTAAAACAAATATCGAGCAAGCCAAGGAGGGTTTAGCCTCATATGTTCATATCTATGTTGAGGTAGACCTTAGTAAAGGCCTATTGGATAAAATGATTCTAAAGTGGGAAAATACAAATAAACTCATATTCTAGATTATGAGAATACAACTTTCTAGTGTCGGAATCGCTAACAAATAGGTCACCTCCACGATACTTTCCCACAAGCTCGACAACATACTGCAAAAAAGAAAGGGCCCAAGCATAAGTCAAAGTGTTGGCAACATCTTGAGCACTCGAAGCCCAAAGAAACTAATGAAGAAGAGGTGGATTTACAACAAACTTCAAAATCAGTAAAGGTTGAAGGTGATGTTCCAGAAAAAACTAAATGTAGAAAATCTCTTCCAAATGGAGAATCAAGAGGACGTACAACCTTTGGATATTACTCTTTCAGGGGTTGTAGTAACTATGTATGCTTTTTCAGGAGGATTGAAGGAGCAACAAACTTTAGTAAACAATGGGTCTTCAAAAACTGAATTACAGATGATAGTTGTAGATCCCTTGTTAGGAGGACAAACTAAGGTTAAAGAAAAAGAAAGGGAAGAAAGACAAGATTGAGGATTTTTTCAAACCCCAATTCTTTGTTTTTCATTTATTTTGCTCATATAGTTGGATATTTAATAGCATATCTATGTAAAAGTGATGTATGCACCCAAAGAATGTGATTTCCATTATTTTTTATGAATAGAAATTGTGATTTTTTCCTTGGAAATGTTTTAATTGGAACATTTAAAAATAAGACGTGGAATAACATTGAAATCATTAATAAAAGGAACTTGAAATACTACAAAGATTCATAAATTCTAATTTTTCATATGAAGACAATTTTTTTCTAAGATTACTAAATCAACAAATCTAACATCAAAACTAATACGCATGACCTTCATAAATAAGGTAGTAGTTGGGTTAACCAAAAAACACATTAGGAAGATAGAATTTGTGAAATTTGAGGTACACTTTTTAAAGCATGCCCTACTCTTAATAATATAATACACAACGATGAATATTGACAATATCAAGACCAATAATCATGATTGTTCCTAGATAAACCAAAAAAACACTTTGTGATGAATGAATTTGTAAATTTTGAGATAAATATCTTTTTAACATGCACTACCCTTATGATGACGATGGTGATGGTTAACATCCATTGAGACTAAATTTGGTTTACTTGACTTGAAGAAAGGGATTTACTTAGTTTGCTTTAGAATTTTATTTATGCACTCATAAAGGTTTAAGAGAAGTGTTACTAAATCACCATAGTTTTGATGGAGTAAAAGGTTAGGAAGATTCATATTTAACAAATATTTTGAAAATCTGAACTAATGTGGGTGTACCCAAGACATTCTAAGATAAATTGTTTTTCATCTTCAACCCTCTTAGTGTCACAAAGATAACAAATTCTTTCTACCCACCACTTTTTAGGAATTGTCCAGCTCCTTGTTTCACTATGGAGCTCGTGAGAGTTTGTTCTTATATAGCTTTACTAAATTATAAAAATTATTTTTAACATATTCTATCTTTAATAATATAAGACATAACTTTACTAATTGAAATAAATCATTTTTAAGACCTTTTCAAAAATAATAACCTTATCATTTCAATTTATAAAACATTTAAATATAAAAATGAGATTACAATATTTTATTAAATTTTGTTTATTTATTGAATAGATATCACCATAGTTAATAATTTCAAAACATATAATTTAACTTTTCCAACCTAATTAAAGTTGTTTAAAGTTTTTTTTTTAAATGTTATTATGAAACATGTAATTATACATTAAAAGTTTTTTTTTCAAATATCTCAAATTTTTGTAGAGGTTGGAAAACAACTTTTGTAAATTTCATAATATAAATTTTTGGAAAAGAATGTTATTTTTCTTTTTTTATAATATAAATTTTGGTTAGGAAAATATACTACATTGATCGTGCGCGTGTTGTAGCTCTGTTGCTAGGGTTGTCACAGCCATGGAGGAGAAGAGCTTGCCTCGGGCCTCCTCTCCTCCCCCCCTTCCTCCGCCTCTGCCAAACGTTGTTGCATTCAGTTCGTTGATCGACTCTTTGCCCAAGAAGAAGAAGGCTAAAGTCTCGAAGTTTGTCAAAAGAGAGGAAGAAATGTCGGAAGTGTCTCTCCCACCGGATGTTCCTATTCAAGTTCCCTTGTCAATTTCTAAGCATGCGCTTGTGGGGCAGTTCACTGGCTTGTGGTTGTCCCCCAAAGCCACGGAAACTTGGGTGATAAAAAATTGGAAGCCTTTGATTAACCAGAATGTCACCTCGCATTTCCTGGGCAGAGGTTATTTCCTTTTTGAATTCACCTCCAAAGAGGATAAGGATTTGATCTTTAGGAATGGTCTGTATTTTATGGGGCCCCAAGGATTGTATTTGAATAAGTGGACTCTGGACTTTGACCCAGCAGAGGACGTTCCTTCAGCAATTCCAGTGTGGGTCAGACTACCTAACCTCCTAATACATTGTTAGAATTGGGACTCATTGAAACACATAGGTGATGCGCTGGGCAAATTCATTTACAGGGCAAACAATAAAGACCAATATGATTGTGCTCGAATCTGTGTGGAGGTGGATCTTGAAGTAGGGCTACCGGAAGCCATCAAAATTAATGTCGGAAGATGGTCTCATATTCAGAAACTGGATTATGAACAACTCCCGTTTAAGTGCCGGGGGTGTCACGAATATGGTCACTTCGCCAGAAATTGCCCAAAAAATAGTAAGGAAGATAAGGAAAAAGAGGAAGGATGGAAGAAGGTCAAGAGGTCCAAAGCTAATCCAAAGGCCTCTAATCCGTTAGGACTTGAAAAGAGCAAAGGAAACCAGTCCAAAGGAGACAACATGTCCCAGAAAAACCTCCCTCCAAAAGACTCAGAAAACATGTTCGGGACCCTTGGCTCAGTTTCTCAAGAAATCCCTGAAGGGGATCCGCTTCAGAAGGAGCAGACAGAGATTGCAAGATCTGAAGACAAGGAATCTACTGATATTGCAACGATAAAGGATTCAAGGCAGGGGGAAAGAGAATCAGAAAGATCCAAAGATAATCACACAGTGAATGATGTGGAAAGTCAAGGCTCGAAAGAATCTGAAAAGGAAGGAGAGATAGGAGACTCTCTATCCACAGTCCGAAGATCGGCAAGGGGAAGGATGTCAACCATGGAGAAGAGAGAAAAAGAAACATACAAAGACAAATTGCAGGGAAGCCAACCTACTTTGGAAAAGATTTTGGCTAAAACCCCAAAGATGGCAAGAAATCAGGGACAGGGCTCCAAGGGAGGCCCCCACTCTCACAAAAATAAATAATGAAGGTGATCTCCTGGAACTGCAGAGGCTTGGGGAGTAAGATGAAAGAAGAAGCCATGAGGAGTCTTATCATGAAAGAAAACCCAGACATAATGCTAGTCCAGGAGACAAAATTGGAGGAAAATTTCTTCCTTCAAAGCAGTAAAAAATTTTGGAATAAAGGCAGGACAAAGGTTGTCTCAGCTAGAGGGGCCTTGGGAGGTTTGGGCACTCTTCGGAATGCTTCCAAACTCACTATGGTAGTTGGAAAAAAAAATGTTCATTGGTTGTTCACAAAGTTTCAACATCAAGACTCAAAGGAGATTTTCAACCTCTTCAATGTTTATGTTCCGGTAAATGCAGGGGAAAAGAAAGATTGTTGGGACTCTTTGAGAGACATAGCGGATGGGGAGGTCCTGGAAATTATTCTAATTGCAGGGGACCTGAACATTTCCCTTAGCCAGGGCGAAAAGCGAGGGGGATGTACTGTGAGAGATCCGACTCGAGAGTGGGTGGAGGATCTCATTCACGACTGGGATCTCCTCAACATCAAGCCCTGCTGAGGTAAGTTCACTTGGTCAAATAAATGGGTGGGCCCTGGACATATCGTTGCTAGATTAGATAGGTTTCTCCTTCAAAGTTACTATCTTCTTCTTGGCCTTGACGCAAAAATGAACATCCTAACTAGTAGTACTTCTTATCATAAACCCATAAAGATGGTTCTCTCAGCCCAAAGTAATTTAGGCCCTATTCCCTTTTGATTTAATCCCCTCTGGATAAATCAAAAGGACTTTTTAGAGAGGGTTGAAGAAATATGGAAGATGCCAGTCATGGGGTCTCCATTCTTCGTTTGGGAGGAGAAGTTAAGAAGAGTGAAATTAGCTTTGAAAAGTTGGGCTAAAACCATCCCTAGTCCTGCGGAGGAAAGAAAGTGAGTCCAAGCAGATCTTGAGTTTCATCAAGACTACATGGAAGAGGCAAAAATTTCGAGTGAAACTCTAAAAAGGGAGGAAGAGCTTCAACAAAAATTTCAGAATGCTTGTAGACAAGAGGAGGAACACTGGAGGCAAAAATCCAAAAGCCTTTGGTTGAAAGTTGGAGACAGAAACACATCTTTTTTCCACAAGCAAGCCCAAGCTAGGAGAGGTTACAACTCCATTTCAGAAATTAAGGACGACACTCAATCTTATGGCAATTTTCCAAGCATTAAAAAGGCTGCTTTCAACCATTTTAAAAATCTCTTCAGTGAAGCAGAGGTGCAGGGATGCAATGACAAGTTCCTAGATGAGATACCTACTAGATCACAGCTAGAATGAATCAGAAGTTAGAGGCGAAGGTCACTAGGAAAGAAATAAAGGCTTCCCTATTTTCCATGAGCCCTGATAAAGCCCCAGGCCCTGATGGGTTCACGACAAATTTTATCCAAACTTGTTGGCAGATTGTGAAAAAAGATTTACATAAAATGATTCTAAAATCACAAGACTGTAAGAAAATTGGGGGCAGTACGAACTCTACTTTCCTAGCCCTCATTCCAAAAGAAAAGGGTGCAAATTCCTTCAAAAGGTTCTGACCCATTTCCTTATGCAACATTGGATACAAGGTCATATCAAAGGTGATTGCCAACAGATTGAAAGGGTTTCTTTCAAATCTCATTCCGGAGAATCAAGGGGGCTTTGTTCAAGGAAGGAAAATTGTGGACAGTATAATCTTAGTCCAAGAGGCGATACACTCAAGTCTGAAGAGTAAAGAAAAATGTATGATATTTAAGCTTGATTTTGCAAATGCGTTCGATAGGGTCATGCACTCTTTTCTGTTCGATGTCTTGCATAAGTTTGGTTTTGGGTCTGGCTTCATTAATTGGATCAAAGCATGCATTTTCGAGCCATGGATTGCTCCGTTGGTGAATGGGAGAGCAACATATATTTTTAAAGCCTCACGAGGTCTAAGGCAAGGATGCCCACTCTCCCCCATGCTCTTTGTCCTCCAAGCCTCTGCCTTAAGTTATATTTTGGAAAAAAGAAGATCTGATCAGGATATTTTGGGCCTTCAAATTGTGAGAGGAGTTAAAGAAATCAACCATGCCTTATTTGCAGATGATTCCCTTCTCCTTGGGGCAACTTCTGTCCACGCTGCTTGTCAGTTAAATTGGTGGTGGATGAATTCTGCGAGGCCTCGGGCAGCAGATTGAATGTTGGGAAGTGTCATCTTTATGGCTAGAACGTGTCTCAATTTGATCTTAATGCCATTGCCAGATGATGGGGCATTGTTGGTTCCCTTCATTGGACATCTTTCAAGTATCTTGGGTTGCCTATTTTTTAGAAAAATCCTCCAGGTAAGGATTAGATCCCCCTCCTTGACAAATTTAAAAATAAATTGCAGACCTGGGGCTTTTCTTGGTTGAATCTCGCAGGGAAGACTGTGCTCATTAAATCAGTTTTGATAAGTCTCCCAACCTACCAAGCTTCGCTTATGCTAGCTCCTCTTGGAATTCTCAGGAAAATGGAAGGAATATTAAGAAGCTTCTTCTAGAAAGGTGGAAAACAAAATAGAAATAAATTGTCGCTTGTCAACTAGGATAAAGTCACCAAGCCAATTTTAGAGGGAGGTCTGAATTTCAAAGACCTGAGATTGCAAAATGTAGCGTTGGGTGCCAAAATTCTCAGGAGGCAGGTTGCCCCTAAGGATGGTTGGGCTCAGTGTGCTCTCTGGAAGAAGTACTTCACAGGTTCAAGGAAATGTTGCCTGGATAGACCTGTTCAAGTCGCTAATGGATCACAAATCCACAAGCTGTGTGTGTAAGCCCAAGCAGTCATACATGACAAGTTGTATTGGGTCCCAGGGAATGGGAAAACTATAGATCTTTGGGAGGATCGTATAATGAACGATGATCCTCTAGTGGACGTTCATGAGCTTCAGGAATTGCGTTTCTGGATGAAGAACGTAGGCTTCGTCTCTCTGTGGGACATCTCCAATTGGAAAGACAAAATCTGGTTGGAATAGATGAAACTGGACTTGCCAAGCGACCTTGAAAGCGCATGGCTAGAGCTATGGTCCAGACTTAAAGGGAAGGCTCCAACACATGAAGAGAAGCACGATCAAAGAGGTTACGGGTCTTTTGGTTCTTACTCTGTGGCGCAAGGATATAAAATGTTGCGAGCAATTCCTTACTCTCCTCCATGCCCAACACTCTGTAAAGGCCTTTGGAAACAAAAATGTATTCCCAAAATCGACCTGTTCAATTGGTTGTTATGCCACAATCGTGTTCTTACAACAAACAATCTCTTGAGGGAAGGTTTCCATGGCCCCTCCAGATGCTCTCTATGTTGGGGAAATGAACAAAACACCCAACACATAATGCTGGAATGCAATTTCACTTTAGAAGTCTGGGGCGAAGTGTTGAGCCATTGGTCTATGGACATAACGCTCCCTTCCTCCATCTTCGATCTGCATGCTAATTGGTTGCACCGTTACCCTGGAAAACTCCCAAATAACAAGTGTTTTAAGGCCGCTTGGCTGGTGTTGCCAAAGATTACTTGCTGGCAAATTTGGATAGAGCGAAATAGCAGAATTTTCCAGGGGAAAAACCATAACACAAAAGTAATCAGGACTAAGATAATAACCATGCTCAAAGAATTCCTGAGTGAGCATATGCGGAACTTCATCGATAAAAATCTCTCCCCTCATGAGGTGGAGTGGGCCAGTTCGCTGGGATTGCAGTTTATCAATGCAGATTCCCAAGAGGAAAAGAAAAAAGATTGGCAAATTAGAATGTCAGAAGAGAGCTTCAGTAATTGGAATAAGGAAATGGCTTGTTACTTTTTGTTCTTCGATGGGGCAGCAAAAGGTAATCCGGGGAATGCAGGTGCAGGTGGAGTCATCAAGAATATGGAGGGTAAAATTGAGCATAGGTACGCGTGGGGATTAGGCCAAGACACCGATACCCAAGCAGAGGCAATGGCATTGCTGCAAGGTCTCAAGATTTTGCAAAAGGTGCGCATCAAGGAAGCAAAGGTCATTGGCGATTCGCAGACTCTCATTAAAATGCTAGTGGAAAATTCAAGCTCGAAGGATCTCCGACTAACTAGATTGATGAAGAGAATTAAAAAGATTGCCAGCTCCTTTCAAAAGATAAGTTTCTTCCATGTTTTGAGGAACAACAACAAAGAGGCGGATGCGGAAGAAAATAAAGCTACTCTTCTTCTTGCGGACATCTTCTTTGGGATGAGAAGGAAAACTGGGAACCAATTCCTTAGTTGTGTTTTATGTTTTTTTGTCTTTTGCTTCAGCAGTTTGTATGTGTTTTTAAGTTAGGGGATATCTCGTCGCTAAAGGGGATTTTGGAATCCAAGAAACTTCTTTATGTTAGAATTAGAGATGGGG
>JASDQU010100070.1:25323-36214 GCA_032191745.1 Picea mariana | reverse complement strand
CTAATCCAAAGGCCTCTAATCCGGCAGGACTTGAAAAGAGCAAAGGAAACCAGTCCAAAGGAAACAACACGTCCCAGAAAAACCTCCCTCCTAAAGACTCAGGAAACATGTTCGGGACCCTTGGCTCAGTTTCTCAAGAAATCCCCGAAGTGGATCCACTTCAGAAGGAGCAGACAAAGATTGCAAGATCTGAAGACAAGGAGTCTACTAAGATTGCAGCGATAAAGGATTCAAGGTAGGGGGAAAGAGAATCAGAAAGATCCAAAGATAAGCACACGGTGAGTGATATGGAAAGTCAAGGCTCGGAAGAATCCGAGGAGGAAGGAGAGATAGGAGACTCTCTATCCGCGGTCCGAAGATCAGCAAGGGGAAGGATGTCAACCAGGGAGAAGAGAGAAAAAGAAACATACAAAGACAAAGTGCAAGGAAGCCAGCCTACTTTGGAAAAGATTTTGGCTAAAACCCCAAAGATGGCAAAGACAGGGCTCCAAGGGAGGCCCCCACTCTCACAAAAATAAATAATGAAGGTGATCTCCTGGAACTATAGAGGTTTTGGGAGTAAGATGAAAGAAGAATCCATGAGGAGTCTAATCATGACAGAAAACCCAAACATAATGCTAGTCCAGGAGACAAAATTGGAGGAAAAACTCTTCCTTCAAAGCAGTAAAAATTTCTAGAATAAAGGCAGGACAAAGGTTGTCTCATCCAGAGGGGCCTCAGGAGGTCTGTGCACTCTTTGGAATGCTTCCAAACTCACTATGGTAGCTGAAAAACAAAATGTTCATTGGCTGTTCACAAAGTTTCAACATCAAGATTCAAAGGAGATTTTCAGCCTCTTCAATGTTTATGTTCTGGTAAATGTAGGGGAAAAGAAAGATTGTTGGGACTCTTTGAGAGACATAGCAAATGGGGAGGTCCTGGAAAATATTCTAATTGCAGGGGACCTGAACAGTTCCCTTAGCCAGGGTGAAAAGTGAGGGGGATGTACTGTGAGAGATCCGGCTCGAGAGTGGGTGGAGGATCTCATTCACGACTGGGATCTCGTCAACATCAAGCCCTGCCGAGGTAAGCTCGCTTGGTCAAATAAACGGGTGGGCCCTGGACATATTGTTGCTAGATTAGATAGGTTTCTCCTTCAAAGTTGCTACCTTCTTCTTGGCCTTGACACAAAAATGAACATCCTAACTAGTAGTACTTCTGATCATAAACCCATAAAGCTTGTTCT
This sequence comes from Picea mariana, assembly GCA_032191745.1. Lineage (NCBI taxonomy): Eukaryota > Viridiplantae > Streptophyta > Pinopsida > Pinales > Pinaceae > Picea > Picea mariana. The sequence goes on along the minus strand of JASDQU010100070.1, from coordinate 34,989 downwards.
CTCAACCCAAAGTAATTTAGGCCCTATTCCCTTTCGATTTAGTCCCCTCTGGATAAATCAAAAGGACTTTTTAGAGAGGGTTGAAGAAATATGGAAAGTGTCGGTCATGGGGTCCCCATTCTTTGTTTGGGAGGAGAAGTTAAGAAGAGTGAAATTAGCTTTGAAAAATTGGGCTAAAACCATCCCTAGTCCTGCGGAGGAAAGAAAGCGAGTCCAAGCAGATCTTGAGATTCATCAAGACTACATGAAAGATGCAGAACTTTCGAGTGAAACTCTAAAAAGGGAGGAAGAGCTTCAACAAAAATTTCAGAACGCTTATAGACTAGAGGAGGAATATTGGAGGCAAAAATCCAGAAGCCTCTGGTTGAAATCTGGAGACAGAAACACATATTTTTTCCACAAGCAAGCCCAAGCTAGGAGAGGTTACAACTCCATTTCAGAAATTAAGGACAACACTCAATCTTATGGTGATTTTCCAAGCATTAAAAAGGTTGCTTACAACCATTTAAAAAATCTCTTCAGTGAAGCAGAGGTGCAAGGATGCAGCGACAAGTTCCTAGATGACATACCTACTAAGATCACAGCTAGAATGAATCATAAGTTAGAGGCTAAGGTCACTAAGAAAGAAATAAAGGTTGCCTTGTTTTCCATGAGCCCTGATAAAGCCCCAACCCCTGATGGGTTCATGGAAAATTTTATCCAAACTTGTTGGCAGATTGTGAAAAAAGATTTACATAAAATGATTCTAAAATCACAAGACTGTAAGAAAGTTGGGGGCAGCATGAATTCTACCTTCCTAGCCCTCGTTCTGAAAGAAAAGGGTGAAAATTCCTTCAACAAGTTTCGGCCCATTTCCCTATGCAACATTGGATACAAGGTCATATCAAAGGTGATTGCCAACAGATTGAAAGGGTTTCTTTCAAATCTCATTCATGAGAATCAAGGGGGCTTTGTTCAAGAAAGGCAAATTGCAGATAATATAATCTTAGCCCAAGAGGCGCTACATTCAAGTCTGAAGAGGAAAGAAAAAGGTATGATAGTTAAGATTGATTTTGCAAATGCGTTCAATAGGGTCAGACACTCTTTTTTGTTCGATGTCTTGCATAAGTTTGGTTTTGGGTTTGGCTTCATTAATTGGATCAAAGCATGCATTTCCGAGACATGGATTGCTCCGTTGGTGAATGGGAGAGCAGCATACTTTTTTAAAGCCTTGCAAGGTCTAATGCAAGGATGCCCACTCTCCCCCATGGTCTTTATCCTCCAAGCCTCTGCCTTAAGCTATATTTTGGAAAAAAGAAGATTTGATCAGGATATTTTGGGCCTTCAAATTGCGAGAGGAGTAAAAGAAATCAACCATGCCTTATTCGCAGATGATTCCCTTCTCCTTGGGGCAGCTTCTGTCCACATTGCTTGCCAATTTAAATTGGTGGTGGATGAGTTCTACGAGGCCTCGGGTAGCAGATTGAATGTTGGGAAGTGTCATATTTATGGCTAGAACGTGTTTCAATTTGATCTTAATGCCATTGCCAGATGTTGGGGATTTTCCGGTTCCTTTCATTAGACGTCTTTCAAGTATCTTGGGTTGCCTATTTTTCAGAAAAATCCTTCAGGCAAGGATTGGATCCCCCTCCTTAACAAATTTAAAAATAAATTGCAAACCTGGGGCTTTTCTTGGCTGAATCTCGCAGGGAAGACTGTGCTCATTAAATCGGTTTTGTGCAATCTCCCAACCTACCAAGCTTCGCTTATGCTAGATCCTCTTGGAATTCTCAGGAAAATGGAAGGAATATTAAGAAGCTTCTTCTGGAAAGGTGGGAAACAAAATAGAAATAAATTGTCGCTTTTCAGTTGGGATAAAGTCGCCAAGCCAATTTTAGAGGGAGGTCTAAACTTCAAAGACCTAAGATTGCAAAATTTAGCATTGGGTGCCAAAATTCTCTGGAGGCAGGTTGCCCCTAAGGCTAGTTGGGCTCAGTGTGCTCTCTAGAAGAAGTACTTCACAGGTTCAAGAAAACGATGCTTGGATAGACCTGTTCAAGTCGCTAATGGATCGCAAATTCACAAGCTGTGTGTGTAAGCCCAAGAGGTCATACATGAAAAGTTGTATTGGGTCCCGGGGAATGGGAAAACTATAGATATTTGGGAGGATCGTATAATGAATGATGATCCTCTAGTGGACGTTCATGAGCTTCAGGAATTGTGTTTCTGGATGAAGAACACAGTCTTCGTCTCTCTGTGGGACATCTCCAATTGGAAAGACAAAATCTGGTTGGATTGGATGAAACCGGACTTGCCAAGCAACCTTGAAAGCGCATGGCTAGAGCTACGGTCCAGAATTAAAGGGAAGGCTCCAACACATGAAGAGAAGCATGATCAGAGAGGCTGGGGGTATTTTGGTTCTTACTCTGTGGCGCAAGGATATAAAATGTTACGAGAAATTCCTTACACTCCTCCATGCCCAACACTCTGGAAAGGCCTCTGGAAAAAAAAATGTATCCCCAAAATTGACCTGTTCAATTGGATGCTATGCCACAATCATGTGCTTACAACATAAAATCTCTTGAGGAAAGGTTTCCATGGCCCCTCCAGATGCTCTCTATGTTGGGGAAATGAAGAAAACGCCCAACACATAATGCCGAAATGCAATTTCGCTTTAGAAGTCTGGGGTGAAGTGTTGAGCCAATTATCTGTGGACATAACACTCCCTTCCTCCATCTTAGATCTGCATGCTAATTGGTTGCACCGTTACCCTGGACAGCTCCCAAATAACAAGTGTTTTAAGGCCGCTTGGTTGGTGTTGCCAAAGATTACCTGCTGGAAAATTTGGTTAGAGCGAAATAGCAGGATTTTTCGAGGGAAAAACCATAACACAAAAGTAATCAGGACTAAGATAATAACCATGCTCCAAGAATTCCTGAGTGAGCATATGCGGAACTTCACCAATAAAAATATCTCCCCTCATGAGGTGGAGTGGGCCAGTTTGCTGGGATTGTAGTTTATCAATGCAGATTTCCAAGAGGAAAAGAAAAAAGATTGGCAAATTAGAATGGTAGAAGAGAGCTTCAGTAATTGGAATAAGGAAATGTCTTGTTACTTTTTGTTCTTCGATGGGGCAGCAAAAGGTAATCCGGGGAATGCAGGTGCAGGTGGAGTCATCAAGAATATGGAGGGTAAAATTGAGCATAGGTACGCATGGGGTTTAGGCCAAGACACCAATACCCAAGCAGAGGTGATGGCGCTGCTGCAAGGTCTCAATATTTTTCAAAAGGTGCGCATGAAGGAAGCAAAGGTCATTGGCGATTCTCAGACTCTCATAAAAAATCTAGTGGAAAATTCAAGCCCAAAGGATCTCCGGCTAACTAGATTGATGACGAGAATTAAAAAGATTTCCAGCTCCTTTCAAAAGATAAGTTTCTTCCATGTTTTGAGGAACAACAACAAAGAGGCGGATGCGGAAGCAAATAGAGCTGCTCTTCTTCCTGTGGACACTCTACTTTGGGATGAGAAGGAAATCTGGGAACCAATTCCTTAGTTGTGTTTTATGTTTTTTTGTCTTTTGCTTCAGCAGTTTGTATGTGTTTTTAAGTTAGGGGATATCTCGTCGCTAAAGGGGATTTTTGAATCCAAGAAACTTCTTTATGTCAGAATTAGAGATGGGGGGATTATAGGGAGATGTCCCGACAATCTTGGAAGCTTGTAAATTGGCATTTAGGCTGAGAATTTTAATACCAAAACATAATTGTTTCTGTAAAAAAATAAAATAAAAAATAAAAAAAATAAAAACATTGGATTAAGTATGATTTGTGAGTATATGTTGGAGTATCAAGGGTTAATTGAACAATTTGTAAGTAGCTATATTGTTTTACTTCTATTATTTTATACTTAATGGAACAACAAGAAACCTTCAATTATGTATATGCTTTGTCATGGCATATAAAATTGGCAGGAAACAAAGTATGGAGCGAAGCAAGTAGAATATATCTTGAGAGATGACATGAACCACGGTTTCAAAATAACATGTATTATATATGAAGCACTTGCTCCTATGGTATGTTTTTCGATTTACACAATCATATGTATTATGCTATAAATGTAGATATACTCGTTACATTTTATATCTAAGTTTATAGATGGAACATGAAGAGACTCAATGTCAAAATCAAGTCGATCAACAAAACATTCCAATTAACCCAAGTACAATATCCCATGTAAGTAATGAAGAAATGAGGCATGTAAGCAGATCGAGTAACAATAGTAGTTTGATCAATGAATGGTGATCATTGAAATTGAATGTTACAAGTTGTATATGTTGGAATGTTTATGTGTGAAAATCAAACAGTTTGTTTAATGTAGACATATTGTCCTAGTTGGATGATGACATGTTACCAATAATTGTAACAATTTTATTGACATTTTAAATACCATGGACCTTTATGTTGTCCCATTTCGTATAATGAAGGGTCTCTTATTCATAATAATAAAATTAATTTCTTACTATATTGTATTGGCCACTGTCGTAAATTGTTATTTTTGATTAAATATATGGATGATTTATATTGTTACAATGAACAGAGGTGTAATCAATTGGTATATTTGTTTAAATGATACAATACATTAATGCAATTATTCTATCCAAACATAATAATTAAAAATATAAAATCAATGTTATTATAATAAATATTTGGTTTTTTGATGATTAATTAAAAATTTGTAAAAATACAAGAAGTTATATTTACATACCCACAACATGGAAAACTATAATTGCATTGTATCCATTTAACTCAACAGTGCAATTCATACATGCATATGCATCAATGCATTTAAATGAGTATTACACACCAATGCAAATAAATGTAATAAAAGCAACATTGCTCCTAACGATAACAAAAGCACCACTTCTTTCAATGATATCATTATCATTGTCATTATTAATTATCATTATTGTTATAAGAACTTATGGTATACAATATGATATATGCATCGGTGCTTTCATTATATAAACTAAGCATTAGAACTTCATAATATATATCATATGAATCGATGCATAATATGTTTTTAAAGCCTCATGGTGTATCACATTGTGGTGCATCGATGCATATTTTTGATAAAAGTGCCTCAGTGTTTTCAATATCTAAATTACACGTCGGCGCTTCAAAAATATGTCATACACATTGATTCTTAGTATAGATATTCAAAATCCTTGATACATATCAATACACAGTAATTGATGCTTATTATAAATAAATGACACAATGATGCACACTATCGATATAAGTACACTGAAAAATTAACTCCACTAAAACCTCATGTCACCTAGAATTTTTAGTCATAGTGAAAATCCAATAAAAACTATGCTACTAATAGTGAAGGTTTTAGTAGATTTTGTTTATAATTTTGCTCAATATCATAACACTAAAAAGCTCCAAAAAAAATTATGCTAAAAGGTGTTCAACAAAACAGGGTATCTTCACACATAAAAAAACACCTTAATAAACCACTCACACAACTAGATCAAAGATCATAATACCAGTGAGGCAATTTATTTATACAAAATAAAAATAAAAATATACATAAGAGTTTCTCACAATCGATCATCAGTAAATGACCATCCATGCTCTTTAAATAATGATCATGGACCAATCAGGTGATAAGCCACAGATAAATAGTCATTGGCATCGAGGAAAATATGAGTTGTTGAATCACTCTATGTCTAGAACATATTGTGACTATCAAATCACATACTAATTCATACTAAAGAAACACACTTTTACCTAAATACATATTAAGCCAAGTTGATCTTGATTAACTCTTAAGTGTCTAAATATCCTAACATCCCCCCTTAACAACAACTTGGGATAGGATTGAAGGGTTTACAAAGGTGACACAAATAGGAGAAGGAAGGAGGCATTGGAGTCTATCCCCCCTTAATGACAAATTCCTAAATTCCTAACATAAATCGAAGTTTGAAAAACTTTTCTTCTGTAAGAGACTTTGTGAAAATGTCTACGACTTGATCATTTGTAGGGAAAAATAACACTTCAAGAACATGAGATCATGAATGAACTATCTAATGAAGTGCATTTGTATCTCAATGTGTTTGTTACACTAATGTTGAACTAGATCCTTGGTGAGCTTGATGGCACTCTGATTGTTGCACTAGAGGGTGATCAGATGTTGTTGCTAAAATCCAAACTCTGAAAGGTTCTATTATAGCCACAAGGCTTCTTGACTTGTATTAACCACTACTCGGTACTCTAATTTTGTTGAAGAAAGAGCAAGATCCTATTATTTATTACAAGTCAAAGTGATAGGTATATAACCAATACTGAAAGCATAACCTGCAATAGGCTTTCTACCATCAAGGTCGTTAACCCAATCAGAATCAATGAAACCATCCAACAAAGGAGTCCCCCCTAAACTATAATGTATCCCAAACTAAATTGTACCCCAGGCATACCAAATTATCATTTTTGTTGATTTCCAATGGCTCTCATGGGGTGTTTGCATATATTGGGCAACAAGACCAATAATAAAGGAAATATCAAGATGTGTATGAATCAAATACAAGAGGATACCAACTAATTGATAGTACAAAGTGGGATTCACTTCAGGTGTAGTACAGGTGGCAACAAGTTTGACTCCAAAATGGAAGGGAAAAGGGGTTAGTTTACAGTGTTTCCATGTGAAAATAGTGAAGAAGGTCACATGCATACTTAGATTGGGAAAGATAAATATCTTCCTTGGATTTCAATACTTGGAGGCCAAGGAAATAATGCAAATATCCTAAGTCTGTCATTTCAAATTTATTCTTGAGTTTGGATTTTGCATGGGTTTTAAGTTTAGGGTCACTACCAGTGACAATAAGGTCATCAACATAAAGAACAAGTATTATGATATGACTTCCTACTTTCTTGGTATAGACATTGGAGTCAAAATGACATCTAGAAAATTTAGTCAAGAAGAAAGCTATCAATTTTATCATGCCAAGCTCAAGTAGCTGGCTTAAGACCATAGAGAGATTTCTTAATGTGGCAGACAAGGATGGAGTCATTTTGAACATATCTAGGAGGTTATTTATGTTGACTCACAAAATCGCAAACTAGCCACCTGCCTACAAATAGTTGCAAGGAATAATTTGAAATTTTTATTATCTGTGATATATTTAATATTTAACTATAGGTGGGACCCCCTAGGGAGAAAGAAAAGATGTTTAATTTCAATTATCCTCGGGATTGAATGGTACTGCTCTGCTGAAACAGACTCATCTACATGGTGCAGTGATAATGTTTCCTTCTTCAGTTTGATTATCAGTTTTATTGCACAAAAGGAAAAGAGGTTCTTCTCATGAAAATGGAAAAAATATTTTATCTTACTCACATTTCACTCATAAAATGTTATTGATGATTACATAGGAAGATTACGAAGGATTTAAAGGTTCTCTTTTGCTTATAAATGTTGTGTCTCAACAAGGATTTTATCACAAGGGTTGAGTTATAGGTACATGATATATTTCAAAGGAAGGCAAGTTCATTTATGCAAATTCATGCATGGTATAGTTATATGGTTTACCATATATAAAAGTATTTTATATAACTCTAAATGCCATCACATTTATATAAGAATTGTTGTTTTTATATGAGAAAAGGTAGTGCGATTAAAGGGTTGGAAATTTTTTTTAACATATTGCATATAGTATATTATATGAGCTCAACATTGACATCATATAGCACTTTCCATCACTTGAACCTTGCTAATCACTCAAATTGGTATGTATATATCCATCGCATCGATCGTTTGTATTGAATGTGGTTTTAAATTTGGATATGAGGCTTGATGTGAGGTTTGAGCGACCATTTGAGTTGTATTTTTATGTGGTTGTCAATGTGGTTATGTAGCATGTGTTGCTAGCATACTTGGCAATGTTTCCAGGCATTTGCTGATAATAGAAGGTGGATTGTAAATTTAATGTGTATGATGTTTCAGAGAACGTGATGCCCCATGCATTCAATGCATGGGATGCAGACATTCATTTGTGTTGAGTTTACCACCTTCACACTATTTTTGTCTTTTCATTTTTTGCATTAGAGTTTTGAAGTTACGGAGCGACAGTGTTGTCCCAAGGCATGACAGTGGTAGTTGTTGGAAATTGTCACACTAATTTCTCAAAGGTATTTGAAGCACTAAGGGAAGGTATGTTATTCTAGATCGTACCCATCAAAGGCATTTTCTTTTTTGCAATGAATAGTTTTAGAAATGGCTTTGTTTGACTAGTAAATGAGTGTGCTTGTTTCGTTGGTATTCTTGAACTTGTCTAGCTATTTCAAAAGAAAGCATTCTTCGTTTTGTTTCTCACATAAACCCTTGACATGAAATTATTGTTTCCTCTTTAGACTATGTGAATCCAATCTAAAAGCTCAGCTCGACTTGGTACAGTGTATTTCTAGTTTTTTTGAAAAGGGGAGAATGTAGGTTCGGTAGCAACCTCTTTTTCACTCATTAATATTTGAAACCCTGAACAGGAAATGAGAAAAAACTTGTGGGTTTTGTTTTACATGCATGTTAGATTTATGTATCAGAGGGTTTCAAACCCATGTCTTTCAAAAACATTCTACAGCTTTGTTCAACTGCACTTTATCAATGGTTTGTCTGAATATCGATTGGTTTAATTTTAAAACCCCACTACAGACATCTCAACTCTTAGGTTGAAGAGTCATTTGGTTGTGTCATATTATTTCTAAACCCCTTGAATTTTAAGTCTTGTGCTTTTTATGAAGACATCTTGATTCAAGCGTGAATTGGTGAGGGTTTTGTGTATCTACCTAAGCTCGATACCATTGCATTCTTTATTTAGGAAGTGTCGATAGTCATATGACGAACCTACACTTATAAAAGGATATTCCTGGTTTGTGTTCTGCACAAATTTGTCATAAAGGGTTTTGAACTCATGAACTTTGAATATCATTCTACAGTTATAAAGGGTGTCATTACCCAGTTTCAAATCCTCATTGTTTGGGTATATATAGATATATAGTTGTAACATGAGCCATATCCACAATGCATTCACTGATTTGGTTGAAGAAAATATTTGTTGGATTATAATTTGTGTGTTATGTTTTTGGGGCTCGATGAAAACTATTTAACCAAAGATAGATTCAGCATGGTCGATTACACCACATTGTTTTGGTGTTGAAGGGTTTGCATCAATTTTTCTTTGGCATATAAATTTTGTTGTAAGCTTATTTGATAGTTATTAAATGCCATGATATGAAAAATATGTTAGCAATTAAACAGTATGAGATTGACATGGAAATTATGAGATGATTATTGGCAAACATTTGGATAGTGGAAGACGGTTGATGATTGATGTGTTATTGTTTTGAACATGTAACATTACTCTCTTTGTCATTTATTCTCACTTTCCATACTTTGCAAAGCCCCTCACATTCTCAGTTACATTCTAATTCCCATGTTCTTAAATAATGATCAGTTGTATTTATAAAGTATTTCGAAGTAGAGATGAAAATTTGTTTTGAAATTACCCTTCTCTCTTATCCCTGGTTGTATGTATGTTTGTTTGTTGATCAAGTCAAAGCTATTTCTAAAACTATGTTAATGCAAATGGTATCTGACATTTCACTTGCTATTGTATGCATAATCTAATTTAGC
>JASDQU010100069.1:361117-375097 GCA_032191745.1 Picea mariana | reverse complement strand
TACTTCCCTTGAACAATAACTATTGATTATTTCTCATATATTGTGCATGGTGTATTGGTGTAACTCTTATACTATTGTTCATTGCTCATTGGATATAGTTGAATGGTTTAAGTATAAGTTGAAAAAGGTTTTAAATTGTACTTGATACTGATTCACCCCCCTCTCAGTATCAACATGAAGGTCCTAAGAATAAATCCATGTTATTTTCCAAGTGGATTATGATTGTGAAGTTTATGGAGGTATGGTCGAATTTTGAAACACTAGAAACTTAGATCCACCAAGGGTGAGTTCCTCATCTAAAGGAGGGATCGAGCTCTATTTTTGTGGTAAACGTTTCTTTGATTTTCATGTTTAGTTTAAAGAAGATCAGGGTGTTTATTTGATTTCATTTTCAGTTTAAAGAAGATCATGATTTTATCTTTCAAAGTGGCCCTAGTGTATGTACCTAACGAGGATAATAGCAGGTAACTATGGAGGTACCCAAGGAAGATAATGAATGTAATGTGACAATAATCATGGAATAGGCCCACTAGGTACTTATAAGGAATAATATAATAATAAGGGGTAGTTGGCATAGACCCCAAGGAATACTCATGAGAAAGTATATATGCACAAGTATCATTGTAATAGATATCTTGAGTATTGTATTATAGCAAGCATTGCTTTTGGAGAGATTCCTTCATTAAGGGGTATTTGATGGTGTTACCCTACCTTAAGGGTTCTCTATATTCTTGTGTTTATTTTTGTGTGAATGCATTTTATCATTCTAAAGTTAAGGGCTATTTTTTATCTTTTATTTTCTAAGGTTCATTACAATATTATACTTCCCACCAAACATGTTGAAAAACTAAAATATGTACTTGTTGAGTTGTCAAGCAAAGAAATCAAAGTAGAGCTTATGCTAGCTAGTCTTAAGCTAAGGTGAGAAATACAATTTTTTTCAAGTGAAAATTTATTAGTTGAAACTTTCACAAGCTCTTTAATTTCTTGTCAAATATGTATAATTTCACTATTACTTAAGTTCAAGTTGATTCAAAATGTGGAAGGTCAAAGATCACATAGGGTATATGAAGAGTCATAGAAGTTGGGATGACAAGAGCCATGAATAAACTTATAAAAGGACTATTACATCCCAAACTAACACCCTTGTAATAGCTCCACTTGTGGTTCTAAGGAGGTAATCATGCTTGGGAAATGCACCATTTTCACCTCAGTACCTTTCCCCTTCACTTTAGACCAGCTCCTAGAAGCCACAGGGGGGTATCCCATTCTAAGTGAAGTAAACCTATCAAATAAGTCATTGTCTTGTGAAATATTTACTTCAACAAACAACACCTCGATATACAATTAGATATACTAGTGTTGACAAGTGATAAGATGCCTTAGAGAATATTCGATAGAAAAGAAGAGCATAAACCACCCCAAGACAGTGAGGTTTAGGAGCTAATTATTGCGTGTTTAGTTTGAAATAAGAAATAGCTTCCGCATTAAATAAAAACTAGCACTAACAAATTACAGGCTTAATCAATATGTAATCATGAATTTTGTATAAACTTGTAAGAGTGGATGGTGATTCCCCTTAGAGTTTCCCCAAGAGAATCTACCAATAAAAGATAAACACAATTAGAAACTAGGAGATCAACTTCACACCTAGATATATTAGACAAACTTGAGAAATAATCTAGAAATGAAGTATAGACTAGGAGAGGGTTCGAAAAGGTTGTTGAAGCACCAAACCCTAGCCTTTAGGGTTTCACCAAATCCGATTTCTAATTCAATGGATTAATTCACATATTTGAAGAACTCCTTAAATCAGCCCACAAGATGTTAGAACAATCCTTTAAGGACAATGAGGGAGGGCCAATTTGCCTTCTTAGGGTTATATATTAACAATGAAGCATAAACCCTCGTATAATATGTCTAGAAATCAAGATATAACATTAATCATTCACTAGACAACAAATGAACAATTTTTTTATGTTTTTGTTTTTTATATTTTTTGGATTTTTGTATTTTAGAAAGCAAGGAAGAAAATTATTTTTATTTAGTAATTTTGGTGGTTGGTTATTGGGAGTTAGACTTAGTGCCTTGTCTCCACTTAGGTCTTTATGGGGTCAAGATGTATGACCCTCTAAGAATTGGTTATCTAAGGCTTATGGATTAGAATGAGAGACTATAACCTTAGGGCACAATAGTCTCTTGTCCAATCAAGACAAGTAATGAAAACAAAGGACCTACAAGAAGGGTTTCCTCAAGGGAAAATCCTTCACCAACAATATCAACTATAACTTGAATATAATGTTTAAAACCCTTGCCAAGGAACCAAAACGAAAAAACAAAGCAATGGATTAAGTACTTACCTAAGTTAACAAGAGAAGACAAACCCTAAAAAAAACTCCTCTCCAAGTAGTTAAGTAACTCTTCAAATGGATCGATCTTGATAGTTATGTAGAAGTATTGAACATTCACAACAATATATTTGATGAACCAGGAAAAATAACCAAGAAAGAGAGAGCTCCAAAATTGACACCGAAAAAAATATTCTATTAATGGCTTGTAAAAATGATCTCCAACAATTGACAACGATTTGGAATGAGAAGAGTGCCTCTATTTATAGATGAAGACTCTAGTTCCTTCTTATTTTTTATTCCCTAAATTAAACCTAAAAAAAATAAAGTAAAAGTGACTTGTCATCCTCATATTTAAGAAGATTAAGTCCAAAATACAAATAACGATGTCACAATGCGCATAAAACCCTCCTAAGAAGAAACATCACTCATAAGATACATCACCCTTGAAGGAGGAGAGACCCGCCTTGGATGCTCAACATTCCCATGAAAAAGGCCTCAAACCATACTTAGGAAGCTTCCCAAGCAAGTAAACCTTCAACGTCTCACTTCCTTTAGTGCAATGAACTCATGAAAAAGTGGAACAATACCCTTGAAGGTGTAAGGATCATTAGTGAGTCCTCATAACATGTATTTTAAGTTATGTCCACATTATTAAAAGGTACTTTAAGTGAGTGCCACATCATCCTATTAAATAATAATCCTTTAAAAGTCATCCAAAAGTATCAACGGCTGTCATAAACACTTAAAGCATAGGTCAGCCTCCAAAAAACAATGATAACAAGCTCAAAAAGAGACCAATTTGGAGGGTGCTCTTCACTCTTCAACGTGGCATGTGTACATGGCCTAGGACACATGAATTGTGTTGAACAATGCAAAATTGGAGAAACATGTGTAAAATCACCTCCATGAGTTCATGGCCAAAGTGTGCTTATACATTAAAAAAAAAATGAAAAAAGAAAAGAGGTTCATGTGGAGTATAAAATAGGTGTGCTAACCAATAGGTATGACAACTTTCACAGAGTATATAGAATAAATGAGTGGTTAGAGGATTCCATAGATCATGTGTCCTAGTAGATACACCCCAATATGCTTTGATATCTACCTAGGACATAAATGCTCAACATGATGGGGCATTACTTCCATCAAGGGGTAGTCGATCGTAGCAATAAAACCAAACACCTTGAGAAAGGGACTATAAGGATGGGCCATGACCGACCATCGAAGGGGTTTGGGCTACCAACTAGAAAAACACTTTTACATCGATCATCCCAACATAGCCACATACAATACATAGATACAACAATACTCACACTTTTGGCTCATCATGATGGTCACATTTGACAAAAAATAAATGTAGGGTACATTGCAGAGAATATGAGGTGTAATAGGGATCATTTCCCTCAAGCAAAGGGTTCTCCTTTGTCATTGTAAGCAATATTCATATGTTATAAATAGATGTCTATTAGCTATTGTGTTGATACTTTTGCAAACAATGATTGGTTGTAGACTATTATCTCAGTTCCTAATTTTCTTGATACGTGTAGGTGTGGGAATTTCAACTTATGGAATATTATCTTGCTTGCAATGTTTGTTCTTACGTATCTTTTGATGGCTAACCATTGAAATGAAGTAGGGTGTCTCTTGATGACTCATGGACTATTCTCAATTACTTAGGGCCTTTTTTAATTTTGCATAGGCTTTAATCAATGGACTATAATTCCCCCATATCTTTTATGCTTAATATCATTCAATGTCATGTGTGTTCTTTCCTCCTTTAGTTAGGATTTATTTGTTTTCATTTGCATCTTCTATTTGATGCATTCATTCCATTAGTTAGATTAAAGAGCATATTAAAACATCAAATCCAGATTATGACAATACAGTCATAATCGAGAGTTTTCCATTTTCAACAAAGAAAGGTCTAATTAAACCCTTTCACCTACTAAACTTGTAAAATTGACAAAGAGAATTCTTCTACGTCAACAAACTCATATTAATTATTCAAGTTTAGAGGATATATATCATAGGAAAAAAAGAATCACATTTAAAAAAAAAACTATGCTTACCATTATGTAATCCATCATGAAGATATAATAACTAAATTGTTTGTAAAAAAATTAGAGAGAAATTATGCTTGTTGGTTTCATATCCTCGTAGCATGTTCTACCAGAAACCACAAATTGAGATTCCATGGAAATTACCTTTTAAATAGAATAATGGCATGGTATTCCCACATGTTACATACATTGGGCATCAAATTGTTATCAATTTAAACATGGATACTCTCAACAATCCATCATGAAGATATAATAGCTAAACTGTTTCTAAAAAATTTAGAGAGAAATTATGCTCACTGGTTTGATATCCTCCAGCATGTTGTACCACAAATTGAGATTCCATGGAAATAACCTTTAATTAGAATGATGGAATGGTATTCTCATATGTTACATACATTGGGCATCAAATTGTTATCAATTTAAACATGGATAGTCTCAAATTGTTAAGTTTCTCAAGAGTACCAATGAATAATTAATTGACTTAGAGAAGGTTGATTATAAGTTTCAAACATGTTTCCATGAACCAAAAATTATACTTTCAAAGCAATATCATTAAGCAATATTATTGTCCTTTATGTGAGGAAAACCATGACACAAAAATTATACTTTAAAAGTAATATTATTGTTATTTAGGTGAGAAAAACCATGAAATTATCATTTTTACTTTAGGTATATGGAGATACCTATTGATTACAATAATGCAACTTAAATTATAAAATAATGTATTTCAACATGATCAACGACGGTGAATAATCACTAAGAGGGTCACATTGTGAGAGAAAGAGTAATATTATTAGTCCATGTCGTAGGCAAAGAGGGACTATAACGATCGATAAATCGTTGACCTGGTATTAAATTGTGCATTTACCAGAAATATTTCAATATTATCTATTGTTGGAACAAGGGAAGTGAAAACATCGATTTTTATATAATAGAAAGTACCATGTTTGTCAAGATCTGATTGGACAACAGATTTGAGGTCTTATTGTCGGCTTTGCTATTCCCAATGTTATATTTGTTGGCATATCCAAAGTATTTGAATCGTATAAGGTATTTTTGAATCATATATTTTCTTATACATTGGTGGAAGCTGGATTAATGCTAGCATTAGTTCTAATGTTTCCTTAAGCATTTCCTGTTGGCGTCAATACATTGTCTACCATATTACTATGTCTATTTTTTGCTTTATTGTTGCGTGCTTCGAGAGAGGAGGTTTTCCATGCTGCATTTTTTCTTAAATGTTTGAACAGGGCTAGGCCCTTAGACAGTCCTGACAGTCTTAAGTGTTTACCTAACAACTATGGCAGTCTTAAATGTTTATTGTACAAGTGCGTTGGAATACAATTTTGTTCCATTTTTTTGATGGTAGTCGTACATCTTTCGTCGATTTTTATATACTAAAAAGTACCATCTTTGTAAAGATGTGATTGGACAATGGATTGGAGGTCTTTTTCATGGCTTCGCTATTCATAATGTTATATATGTTGGCATATCCAAAGTATTTCATCATATATGGTCTTTTAGAATCATATATTTTGTTATGAAATGGTCGAAGGTGGACTAATGCTAGCATTAGTTCGAATGCTTCCTTTAGCAATTCCTGCTAGCTAAAATACATTGTCTACCATATTAGTATGTTTGTTTTTTGTTTTATTGTTGCGGGTTTCGAGAGAACAGATCTACCATGCTGCATTTTTTCTTGAATGTTTGTACAGGGCTAGGCCCTTGGGTGGTCCTCATTGTCTTAATTGTTTACCTGACAGTTTGAATGTTTATTGTGAAAATTCCTTGGGACACAATTTTGTTCTATTTTTTTATGGTCCGCATCGCTGCTCCAGTGGTCGATGCTTCTTCGCTGCTTCGTTCCATGATTGTTGTTCTTGTTTGATTCAACTTTGAAAAGTTGAGGTCCTACAGTTGCAGTTAGGCATCTTCGTCGTTGTTCACTGGTTTGTTGTTCTTCAACTTTCCAAGTTGTTCGACCTGTTATTGTGGTTTCCAGTTTTTGGGGTTGGCCTCTTGTCATCCCTCGTTGACGGGTAAGTTTCCCTGTTGTTGTTTTTCAACGGTGGGGGTCCCTAGCTCCAAATTTTGTTGCAGATCATCTTTGTTTGTGCTCTTAATTTCTGTTCCTGGAAACCATGCATCTTCATATGCCGGCAGTGGCGTTCATAGTTGTTTGGAAAATTGCAATGCGAAGGGGTTCTCGAAAAATAGTTGTAGACGCAGGGAAAGCTTTTATTCTATGGGTCGAAAAACTGCGCCCACCTGTTGTGTTTCTGCCCAGTAAATTTATGGTGTTATTTATTTGCGTTCTTTCTTCTGTTTTGTGCCCAGTTTTGGGCTTGTGGTTTTCCTATTTTGCTTTCCTTTTTTTTTTGGGTGCTATTTTTTTTTCACCCTTTTCTCTGTTTTCAGAAAAACTAAAAGTATCTAACAAACACCTTCAAAATCAGAGTTGAGGGGATGAAAGAAGTAATATATTTTGAGTCGTATGAAATAGATAAAATGCATTATACATGGCAGCATTGGCGTGGCTTTGCATAGCAATGGCCTCTTTAGATTCGATGCATTCTCGTATACTGCAGGGGATTGTATTTTCGATACATTCCAGGTTCTGCTGCATTTTGGGTATTCATCGACTGAGTTGCGCAATGGATTGATAGATTATTTCTTGGCCTGTTTCAAAAATGGCGACACGGAAGCATTGAACTCCTATGAATACGAACTGGAATCTGATTTTCTTCGGCAGCTGCACGGAATACATGATGTCGCTACGTATTTTCAAAGATGTGGTTGTTTTCATTTGCATCTCTACCTGCACATGAAAGGGGACTCTGGGGAGACACATTTTGTATACGGTGGTTGTCTAACTAGCTCAATATATCGATTGGAATATGGTTATTGACAAGAAAAAGAAGATATCTACTATTCAACAAAGGTGCCTCTGGCAATCCATATTTCATCTTGTTCCATGACGCCAATGGTCTTAGTGGTCATTATGAACCACTCCTGTACAAGAAACTGTCTATGTGCAATGTTGAAGTAGCTCATATTTACTTTTCCTTCTTTTGCAAAGACCTTGAATCGCAATGGGAACGGATTATGCATCGCATAGATAGCCATGATTTACAAGTGGCAACAAATCTTGTGTCTAACTGTGGAGATAGTTTGTTTAATGCAATTTTTTGTTTGGTAGCAACGGAGTTTGATGTGCAGTCGCTGCAGCTTTACACTGTGCAGTTGCTTTTCAATGCAATTGTAGGCAGAAGCCAACAGGATTTTAGGTGCTTGCATCAACACCTTTTTCCATATCTCCTGGAAAATATGCCGACAGTTGGAACTTGGCAGGAATACCTTGTAAACATGGTGCTTCCATATGAAAAAGGGAATGTGGAGGGTTGCATTTTCCGTTTCCAATGGTTGTCTATGATATTCAGAGTAAATTTCTAGGTTTGGTCGGCATTGCCAGATGGCACTGTCCATTCTTGGTTTACTGATTCAAATTACGATCGAACATTTGACATCCTTTCGTTGAAAACAGATACAACACATATCCATTATGAACCTTTGCTTCGACATATTCGTGGTTCAGGGCTGGATGTCTGTGCTCTTAATTTTTGTTCCTGGAAACCATGCGTCTTCATATGCTGGCAGCGGCGGTCATAGTTGTTTGGAAAATTGCAATGTGAAGGGGTTCTCGAAAAATAGTTGTAGACGCAAGGAAAGATTTTATTCTGTGGGTCGGAAAACTGTGCCCACCAGTTGTGTTTCTGCCCAGTAAATTTATGGTGTTATTTATTTGTGTTCTTTCTTTTGTTTTGTGCTCAGTTTTGGGCTTGTGGTTTTCCTATTTTTCTTTCCTCTTTTTTTTTGGGTGCTATTTTTTTTTCACCCTTTTCTCTGTTTTCAGACAAACTAAAAGTATCTAACAAACACCTTTAAAATCAGAGTTGAGGGAATGGAAGAAGTAATATATGTTGAGTCGTATGAAATAGATAAACAATGCATTATACATGGCAGCATTGACATGGCTTTGCATAGCAATGGCCTCTTTAGATTCAATGCATTCTTGTATAATGCAAGGGATTTCCTTTTCAATACATTCCAGGTTCTGTTTCATTTTGGGTATTCATCAACCGAGTTGCGCAATGGATTGATAGATTATTTCTTGGCCTGTTTAAAAAATGGCGACGTGGAAGCATTGAACTCCTATGTATACGAACTGGAATCTGATTTTCTTCGGCAGTTGCACATAATACATGATGTCTCTACGTATTTTTCAAAGATGCGGTTGTCTGCATCTGCAGCTCTGCCTGCACATGAAAGGGGACTCTGGGGAGACACATTTTTTATACAGTGTTGTCTAACTGGCTCAATATATCGGTTGGAATATGGTCATTGACAATAAAAAGAAGATATCTACTATTCAACAAAGGTGCCTCCGGCAATCCATATTGCATCTTGTTCCATGACACTAATGGTCTCAGTGGTCATTATGAACCACTCCTGTACAAGAAAATGCCCATGTGCAATGTTGAAGTAGCTCATATTTACTTGTCCTTCTTTTGCAAAGACCTTGAATCGCAATGGGAACGGAATATGCATCGCATAGATAGCCATGGTTTATAGGTGGCAACAAATATTGTGTCTAACTGTGGAGATAGTCTATTTAATGCAATTTGATGTTTGGTAGCAAAGGAGTTTGTTGTGCAGTCGTTGCGGCTTTACACCGTGCAGTCGTTTTGCAATGCAAATGTAGGCGACAACCAATAGGCTTTTAGGTGCTTGCATCAACACCTTTTGCCATATCTCCTGGAAAATATGTTGGCAATTGGAACTTGGCAGGAATACCTTGTAAACATGGCACTTCCATATGAAAAAGGGAATGTGGACGGTTGCAGTTTCTGTTTCCAATTGTTGTCTATGATATTCAAAGTAAATTTCTAGGTTTTGTCGGCATTGCCAGATGGCACTGTCCATTCTTGGTTTACTGATTCAAATTATGATCGAACATTTGACATCCTCTTGTTGAAAATAGATACAACACATATCCATTATGAACCTTTGCTTCGACATATCCATGGTTCAAGGTTGGATGTCCATGCCACCCAAACCGCATTGAATCTGCATACGCGCGGAATGCTTTTTAGTGAGAATGAAACTCTTGCCGGGTCTGATATGGCCATAGAGGGCTTGAACAAAAAAACGATGCGTGAAATTCATTACAGTTGTGATGATCCCATACATGGCTTAAACAAAAAACCTAGAGTAAGTTATCATAACTTGAAAAAAACTATGCGTCAAATTCATCCCAGTTGTGATGAGGCCACACAGGCCTTGAACAAAAAACGTAGGCTACGTTAACAACACCTGGGTCAGAGTGAAATTCATCGCAATTGTCATCATCTCATCTTTCCCTTGGGAAAGAAAGTAGACTAAGTTACCACAACTTGAAAAAGGTCATACGCCAGAGAAAGAAATGCATTGCCACGCTTCCTATTAGAGAGAAAGCCACATATGAGAATCTAAAGAAACTTGTTCGTGCAGAAAAGAACAGAAACATGTGTGCTCACATATCCCAGAATAGTCATGCAACCTTCACATTTCGTGCATTAGCAGCAACACCATGACCTATTGGCAATGAAAACCAGGAAACTGTTTCCACCCATACTTCGCTGTGAAAGAAAAATGCAACACGAACGTACATGAAAGAAATTAAAGATACTCCTTCCATTGCATGTGCAATTTCTGAGCAACTGAATTTCTCAAAAAACAGCAAGTCTTTCACGGTTGCTTTGCAAACATAATACTTCTAGTTGACAACACATGATAAAACATTTTCAGGTGGAAAAATTTGTCTTCCATGCAAACAGTCGCCTCAACATGGAAAATTTCCACAGCTCCCAACACTTGGCCAAATAAGATGTAATGCACCACTACCAGATGTAAGTGCACTTACAGAACTTGAGAAGAGATTTGGATCTCTCTGAATTGCATTTACTAGAATTAGGCCTTGGGGCTATAAACGACTCCAGATGGGCTTAATAGGATCAATTATTAATGTGCATGTTCAAGTAGATGTTGTACAAAGACTCTTGCCACAATTCATTAACAATACACTGACAATTGTCATGCCTCTGAAAAGACGCTTGCGATACAAAAATGCATATTAGACAGGCAAAGTGCCTGTGCATGTTGTTATGAAAGCATTAGAGGAATTATGTTCGAGGGCCCTGTACAAAGCACATAACATTTGTATAAATGACAACTGGAACAGTGTTCTTGCAGAAGAGAATAGCAACTCTACAGACACTTTCGAAAATCCTATTGAATTTGATACAAGTGATGAATCAAAGAATGAAACGCGTGTTGAGACATTGGTGCATGGAATTCAAGGACAAATTCGTTGAGGAAATGAACTTTCCAACACTCTTCTATGGAAATGCATGTGCCACTGATATCATAGAACGATTCAGTTATCATAAAATAGTTTGATGGGAGTTGCTACATTCAAGCCCCAATCCTAGTCTATATGACAAACGCATTTAAATTTCCAGGAATATGTAACAAAGTCTTCTTTTTTCCATATTTTCGAAATAAAACTATTCTTTTGTCTTCTCATATATTTATGTGTTGCTACCATTTTCTCTTCAGCTATGCTGAATGTGAAGAGATTCTATTTATTTTATTTCAATTATCTTCCTTTCTGATGCCACTTGTCCTTTAGAATGTTTCTAACAAAGGCCCTTACAATTCAAATAGTCCGAACTCCGGTTGTGAATTTGTATATTGCCAAACTCTGGGTGTTCTCTGTAGGCCATAGAACATCAAAGGCATGTTTTTCAGTCCGCCAGCTCCAGAACCCACGATCCAACAACCGACTAACTATGGATTTAGGGCTTCGTCCATGCTCTATCAAATCTCATCCCCATAGTTTATAAAGGTACATATTTTGTATGTATAAAAGTAAATATCTGCTTTTTAAAATTACATCTTTCGTATGTATAATTTATGGTCACCAGGGACCTTTAACTTTATAAATTTCAATTTCTTCTCTCCAGGAGCCCTTGTTTTAAGGAAAGCTAATTTGGCAATGTTGGTTTTTTTTGTGCTTTTCTCCACTAAACTATGTAACATGCATCACTGCTATTTTTTTTGTGCTTTCTTGTCCGCGACCCTATGTAAAAAAAGTATGGTAATGCTAAAAAATTTTGACACGAGCCCCTTAAAATTGAAATTGTGCCCAAGTCCGATTGTCAATTTGTATATCGAAGAACTATCAGTGCTTTTTTGTAGGACACATAACAACAAAAAAGCCCAATTTTTAGCCCCCCATCCCGAGAACCCGCTATCTAAAAACTGGAAAATTATGCTATGACGGCTTCGTCCATGCTCTTTAACATCTCATCCCCATACTGTATAAAAGTGCATATTTCGTATGTATAAATATAAATATCTACTTTGTAAAATTACATATTTTGTATGTATAAATTATGCATATTTTCCCCTGCCTAGTCATTTTCAAAATTAGATATGCGGTAAATCACTCACTCAAATTTCACATATCATATTTCATGTATATGTGTGTGTGTGTGTGTGTGTGTGTGTTTCTTTAAATTTACAGGAATATGTAAGACGTTTTATTATTTTTTCTACATAAATGTCATAAAATTGTGTTCACTATTTTATCTTTACCAACTGTCCTGCCTACTGCTTGCCACAGAGGCCGTTACAATTGAATTAGTCTGAAATGCGATTGTCAATTTGTATATCGTGGAACTCTGGGTATTCTTTGTAGGCCACAGAACAACAAAGACCCATTTTTCAGCCTGTCAGCCCGAGAACCCACAATGCCAAAAAAACTAGCTAAGTATATCGCAAAACTCTGGGTATTCTTTGTAGACCACGGAACAACACAGGCCCATTTTTCAGCCCAGCAACCCGATAACCCATGATGCAAAAAACTAGCTAAGTATGAATCCAGGGCTCTGTGCATGCTCTATAAAATGTCATCCCCATACTCTATAAAAGTACATATTTCGTATCTATGAAAGTAAAAATATGCTTTATAAAATTGTATCTTTTGTATGTATAATTTATGTTGTGCAGGAACCTTTAATTTCATAAATTTCAATTTCGTCTGTCCAGGAACCCTTTTTTTAAGAAGCATCCAAAAACTGGCTAAGTATGGAATGAGGGCTCCGCTTTGTAATATTACATATTTTGTATCTATAAATTATGTTGTGCAGGAACCTTTCATTTCATAAATTTCAATTTATATTGTGTCGATGATGCCTTCTTTTAAAGAAAACTAAGTCAGGAATGGTAAAAAAAAAAATTGTTTTTTCTCAACAAACCTATGTAGCGGACATTACCATTATTTTTTACAATAGAACTAGTCTGAACTCCGCTTGTCAATTTGTATATCACAGAACTCTGGGTATTCTTTGTAGACCACGGAACAACATAGGCCCATTTTTCAACTCAGCAGTCCAAGAACCCACGATGCAAAAGAGTGGCTAACTATGAATCCAGGGCTCTGTGCATGCTCTATAAAATGTCATCCCCGTACTCTATAAAGTACATATTTCATATCTATGAAAGTAAATATCTGCTTTATAAAATTGCATCTTTCGTATGTATAATTTATGTTGTTCAAGAACCTTTACTTTCATAAATTTCAATTTCTTATGTCCAGGAACCCTTGTTTTAAGAAAAGCTATTTCGACAATGCTAGTTTTTCTTGTGCTCTTCTCCACAAACCTATGTAACAGACGTTACTACTATTTTTGTGTTTTTTGTCCACGACCATATGTAAAACATATGTAAAGAATACTATTTCGGCAATGGTTAACTTTTTGGACAGGATGCCCTTAAAATTCTAATACTCCGCAAGTCGGATTGTCAGTTTGTATATCACAGAACTATTGGTGTTTTTTGTAGGGCACAGAAGAACAGAAGCCCAATTTCCAGCCCGACATCCCGAGAACCCGCCATTCAAAACTGGCTAAGTATGGAATGACGGCTCCGCTTTGTAAAACAACATATTCTCTATGTATAAAAAAAATTGTCTAGGAACCTTTCATTTCATAAATTTCAATTTCTATTCTATCCACGATCCCTTATTTTAAAGAAAAATAAGTCAGGAACGCTAAATTTTGTTTGCGTTTTCTATCAACAAACCTATGTAACAGACATTACCACTAATTTTTACAATTCAAATAGTCTGATCTCCGCTAGTCAATTTGTATATTGCGGAACTTCTGAGACATACAATTTGACCATTGGGTCCTCACGTCTCCTGTATAGAAAAGAGAAACCAGAGGTGATTCTGATCGACCGCATCCCCATTCCATACCCAACAACTCCTCCCACTGCAGATTCTCGGGTAGGCGGGCTCTAGATTGCACTTGTATTGTTCTGTGACCTGCAAGCAGTACGCTGACTTCTGCAATATACAAATTTACAACCGAACTCACATCATAGCGTCTTTTGTATTACAGTCTACCTATCATGCCCTCTTCCATGGTAAACATTTTGCACTGAAAACTTCTGAGACATACAATTTG
>JASDQU010100069.1:316152-361039 GCA_032191745.1 Picea mariana | reverse complement strand
GTGCAAGATTCCACGCAGTAATTGTGGATTTACCCTCCAAGGAGCTCGAGTGAGTTTGACCAACGTCTGTTTCAGGTACAGTGAGACTTCCCTTCACCGTCACCTTGTGTGAGACCCTAAATATTATGGCCACTAAGGTTACCAATTTGCAGTCAACCCCTGGGTGGGTACAGTTGACAGTCCAGTCTGAACGTATGGGCAGGGTATCTAGCCTAAAATCAACTTGAAAGGATTCTACTCAACATTGTGGGTATACCTTCCAGTGACCCCCAATATACGATCCGACCACTACAAACAATTGGGCCACGGAGGGATAATCTCCATAACTCACCCGAATGCGACCTTGTGTGCAACCCCTGTGTGAGAGGGGGATCCTAGCAAGCAATATGACAATTGGATTTGACTCTCCCTACTGCAAGATACTAAGTTTGTTCGATAGCTTTGGGAAGTTATCCTTTCAACCTATTCCAAATCCCTACACCTTAAACTAATGTAGGTTTGCTAACAAAGATGTAAAAAGTATGATAAATTTTAGTTAAGCGTTGATTTTAATGGCTTTTGTTTACTCAAAGGGTGTACGAAAGTGAAACTGATGGAATGATGACTCAATTCCCAAAAATATGCATGAAATATGATAAGCAATCATTTCTTTTCAATGAATACCTATTTAAGGGAAAGAGGAAGAGTCGTTTTCACTATCAAACACTTGATAAGGAATGCCCTCAATCAATTTTTGTTCTCAATCAAATCCAATATGATGCTACAACATTTCAGAAATGCAAACTAATCATTAATATGTACTTTTGTCATTTTCATGCGAATGATAATCAATTTAATGAAAAACTTGTCCTGCCAACTACCCTTTCAGATCAAGCAGATTTGAACAAGAAAACACAAATTTCGCACAAACAACACACCATTTTGCAATCAAACAAGAGAAAGAAAATCAAAAACGCAAAATAAAGGAGAAATAAATTGGATCAAATGACCTCAAAGAACCAAATGAGAAGAGTCACAGACTTCTAATGTCCTTCACTAGAGTTCTCGCTCAGTGGGGTAGGAGAGGAAAAAAGCAGCGGATCGATTTCAAGCTCTCAACAGCAAAAACTCAAAAAGAATGAAGAAGGGCATAAAATATGAACAACAAGTTGTTTACTTCTCAGGAGGAAGCATGTCAAAGGTCAAAAGAAGAAGCATTGAATCCCAAAGCAGCTCAACAAGTGAAAAAACAAGGTCTGGACCTCCAAAAAATGCAATTTTTGAAGAGATTTTGGGCAAAAAGGGTTGGCGCTCTAGTATAAGGGCCACCAGAGCATTATAAATCTCTATATAACACTTCCATGGAGTGTTGGCGCTCTGCTAACATGGGCAGGGGGGTGCCAGGCTCAAAAAACTAATCAAAATGTCCAAAAACCCAAAATTTTGATCAAATTTTGACAAGCAAGCTGAGTGTGATGGGGTAAAGAGTCAATCAACAAATGCAATTAGATATGAAGGGGTGAACAAGGTCTAAGAAAACAAAATTTATGACAAGGTCTATGAGGAAAAATCAAAACCAAAAAGTTCTGATTCGGTTCCATCCCCAGTGGAGTCGCCAATTTCTATAGAAGGAAAATCTCCCTGCGGACAGGTAGATCTCCTCAAAGAGCTAGACTCTTAACTCTAAGACAGAAAGTGCTTATCATGGTCACTGACTTCCTTTTAGATCTAGGTGGACTAGTGTGTGAGAAGGAAGGAGAAAAGAAGTACCTTTTACCGGTGTTTGTCCCTGCACGCTCTGAATTGTGCTCTAATCTTTCGCTCCTCGATAAGCCCTGTAGACAAATAAAGTACGACCACTTCCTACTCTATCAAGATTATTCTAAAATAGGTCTATCTACTAAAGAGACAAATTCATGTGAGATTGAACATGAATTAGAAAGAAACAGGCCAAGCAAATTATATTAATGAGGATAAAACATTGCTTACAGCCGTAGATGGATTGCAGCAGTTTTGTCAAGTCCTCCTTGTCTACCCCTTGCTCAAAAGATCCACGATCCGAATGATGGTAGCTTCACCAATTGCTCCCTATGAGATCATAGGTCTATTGCTCTCAAATCATCTATGTTCCAACACCACTTATAAGATCATAAGTTTGGTGTGATTCTCCCTTTCCAGTCCCCCTTTTACCATGAGAAAGCTTGCTTATATAGCCTTGGAGAAGCTTTAACCACTTGAGATATCCTTGGAGAAGTTGAGGATTTTCCTCCTTCAGTTGAGGATCTGCCCTAAGATCATGGCTTGATTGAGAATTCGAACCCAACTGCCTTCCAAGAATGAAAGGATCCTTTGCCCATTCATCTCAACAACTTAACTACTGCCCATAATAGGTAGCGCTCCCTCAAAAGGGCCATCAGAGCGTTGTAGCGCTCCCCAGTAGGCTAAAGGGGGGCGCCAGCACTCCTAAAGACACCAGCGCTCCCCAGAAAGGCCAAAGGAGCTTTATAACGCTCCCAGACAGTGTAAGGGGGAGCGTCAGTACTCCTAGAAGAGGTATAGGGGAGCACTCTCCTCCAAAACTTAGTTTTTTGAGTGTTTTCAGATGGAAAAAGGTTCATGAGACCAGTTAACCTTTCCTCCTCTTCCAAATCAAGTGTTTGACATGTGCCAAATGTCCTCCTGATGTCGTTTACAGGCACGACATAGGCATCATGGCAGTATGCTTTCCTTGACACTTGCGACACGTGTAAGCAAAATGCGACACTTGCGACCTTTGTAATGACGACACTTGTGACACTATCAAAGTGAGTAATTTCGATGTGTAACATCGGGCGCAACCGCAAAACTGTGTGAACTGTAGGACGGTTAGGGCACGCCTAGCCCCTAACCGCCAAACCATTGGGCATGTGGCTTACCATACGACCGTGCGCAAACACAAAAGGGGCCAAGTCCCAAGTCAAATGGTGGAGCAACAAGTGTTGGTGCGGTTTTAAAACCGTTGGTAATTAAACTCTCGCACAATGTATGGACCACCAGTCATATGTGTTGTGGGCTCCGTTTGAACTACGCGCACGAGTAGTCATATGGTATACATATATGAACGGGGACTGGGGCTTAGCCCTAGCCCTGTCCGCGCCCAAACCACAACACATTACAATTCAAATAAAATCAAAACTATATAGTGGTAAGAACCACATGGGTGGTGCATCGGTTGGACGGTCCTTCCCAAAGCCATAACCCTGCCCGAAGGTTGCAGGGTCGACTCCTGCCGACTACACAAGTTGTAACCAATGCCCGGGTGACACATGGCGACCCTTGCTTGGGCCACGTGTCACCAATCCATTCACCACCGAGATGCCATGTGTCAATAAATGATTCAACCGTCCAAATGCCACCTGTCCACCGACTCAACCCTGCCACATCAGCGTATAGCTTTTCCACATCAGCGTACGGCCCTGCCACGTCAGCATCCATACGGACTGTACAGACTGTACAATCAACACTTTTTTTTTTGCTTGTTTGACGATTTGAACAGAACGCGATATCTCACTCATCCGACGTCCGTTTGAACCCAAATGAGTTGCGTTGGGTTCATGACGACGAGGCCTACACACCCGTTCAATTTGAAGTGATTCCGAGCACTTTGAATTTTGAGCAAAATTTGATCCCTTGGATCAATCTTAAATATATTTTAAAAAAAAAATCTAATGATTTTTTTATTATTATGTCTAAATTTTATCGCTAAATACTAGCATGTTGTAGGTTGTTTGCAGTTATTGATTCAAGCCCCTCTAGCCTAGACTCTAGATGCCCTAAATTTGGTGCTTTTCCCTCAGCTCTTGAGGGAATACACCAACATTTTTTTTTTATCAATTACCTTGAATCTAAGTGACCCCATAACCTAATGGAAAACCATCCCAAGCTGACGCCCTCTCCACTAAATGGCGATCTGAGTTCCCCTCAGCGTTCCCTTGATTCCATTCCTAATGTAAACTTTCCTCTGACGTCCTCGACCCATTTCCCTTGCTTGAGCTAAGTCACGACCCATGCAAGCTTCCCCTCGACCTGAAATCTTGGCCCAAACAAAATACACACAAATGACATTTCTCTATACAATTGGCGCGGCTCATGTTTAATTTAATAATGTTTTAAAATTACCACGGGTTTTCCATTTGAGAGACATGCATATATGCTTTAAAAATATATTTATCAAATGTTTCACATTTGATACATAATCATTTATTTTATGAATAATGCATTACATTTTAATTAAAAGAAAAATTCCCTTTGGATTATTTCAGGAATTGACAATGATCATGGGTTTATTGAATTAAATGCTAATGTGGTTAGATACTTCTTGGTTCAAACATTATATTTCATTATATGTTATGTTAAAAAAATGTATAGCTAATGATTGCATGTTTCATATCTTTTCTTGAAAAATAAACCTTCATTTTTTAAGAGATCCACAATGATATTACACTTGGAGTTTTGTTCATTATTATTTTTTTTTGTTTTTAATATGAACATGGTAAATTAAGCTTTACATTTAATACTTGATATTTTGTATTATTGATAATTGCATGTACTAAGTTGGATTAGTTAGAGAAATTTGAATCGTCTCATTAAATTCTCTCTTTGGCTGGATTGATTGAATCGTCTCATTAAATTTTCATTGTCTGTGTAACTGGATTTATACCATTACGTCTATTACTGCACCATTCCAAACATGAGATCTCTCAACTATGCATAGCATTCATCTTGCGGGGATAGCTCAGTTGGGAGAGCGTCAAACTGAAGATGTGAAGTTCGTGTGTTCAATCCATGCTCACTGCATATGTCAATCATTAAGTTAAAATTTTGGTTTCATTATTTCATTTCTATATCCGCAAGATATTGACATTCTTGTAGCTATAGTTTTGTTGAATTAAAAGATTAGGAATGTTGGTAGTGTGACAAATATTTTGAAATTGAGATCTAATATGGGTATAGATTGGACAATCTAAAATAAATTGTTTTTCATCTTCAACCTTTTTAGTATCACAAAGGTGACACTCTTTCATCCCATGGCATTTTAGGAATTGACCAATGTCCACTTTCAATATGGAGCTCGTGAGAATTTGTTCTTATCTTAGCAATGCTTATATTTTTCTTTTCACTTGTCAAGATAGAGAAATAATTTTAATCTTCTAAATTAGGGTTGATTACCTTCTTATAATATCTTAATTTGTTTTTCCCTCTAACTCTGTCACACCACATTTTCTCCTTAAATTTTGATCTAATGATATTTTTAATAGTATCTTTATTCTGCAAAATGGTCTCTTCCATGACAAAATAAGTATGGTAGGATTTTATCTCTTTATTGCAATCTGGTAGTGCTTGGTTTTATGTATAAGACTAAGGCTACATATTACTTGAAAGCACATGACTCCATTGTTATAGCTACAACATATAGACTTTCTTGTACATACTATTTAGGCTAAAACTACCTTTTGGTCCTATAGTAAGACATAAAATTGTTGTTGATTGGCTAAGAGCTCGTCTTCCTTCAACATAAGGAAACAAGTTAACAACCTAAGACCCAAAGGCATACGATAGGAGTGAAAATTTTCCCCTTACCGACCACCAATGAGTTATTTCATGTGGGTTGGTTTTCCTTGAATAGCGTTGATGAGTCGATCCACAATCTTGGACAGTAGCCAATGATCCACCATCGATTGACAACTAAATTTTAATAGGTTTGTCATATATAAGGAAAATAATAAAATAAGAGTTATGAAATTTTAAAGGAAAAGAAAGGAAACTACTTCTTTAATCCTATTTTCGACTTATCTTATATATTTACTCATATGTAAGCACTCATTGAATACATACTTAAATTCTACATCCAATAAGTATCCACTATGGATATTATATTTACTCATATGTAAGCACTCATTGAATACATAATTAAATTCTACATCCAATAAGTACCCACTATGGATATTTTTTGATAGATTTATAGTGAAATAAACTCATAATTAGAGCATATCATACTTTTGTACTTTTTAATGATACACCTACAAGAAATTTATTTTGAAGTGGGCTAACTCGGGAGAAATCTTCCCTCCTGAGTTATTTTTCCAGCAGGTCCTTCGGCGACTCACTTTTAAATTTCTGGCCAATCCATAACTCTGATCGATTTTTTGAGCATCTGTGTTGGTTTAAAATGGGGCAAAACCCTTGGGGACATGGAACTTTGATCCATGTGAAACTCAGACTACCCCAAAAATCTAGTCGGATTCACGCCCAGAAATTTACCTGAAAAAAGCGAGTTTGTTTGCTCCTGAGTTAGCCTACTCCTTTTATTTTAGAATCTTTGAAATTAAAAAAAGAAAGTAAGAAGTATTGATTAAAAAAAACTAAAATATAATAGTAATATAATATTATTCATGGGATTGGATCCACTGGTAAGGGATGATGAATTTCTTACTAATGATCAAGGTTCAATCTCTATGAGAGCTCATATCTACTTGAGGTTATTTTCTCAAAGGGGTTGGATCCACTGGTAAGGAATGATGAATATTTCACCAATGACCAAGATTCAATTATTGTGAGGGCTTGTCCAATCCCTTGAGGTTTCCATGGGGACACATATAAGTAGTGGTTGAATATGTGAGGATTGCATCGCACTCCCAGTTATACCCATACAAGTGCATCAAATCATGTGCTCTTTCCATCCTTAAGATTAGACACTATTCATTATGGCCATACCATTTTAAATAATGATAAAGTAGATTAACACTTGGCATTCGAATGTTTGAAGGATTGCTTCACTAGTAACTAGGATTTCCCTATTCACCATGGATACTTGTTCGACCTGAAGTTGGTGCTCTTACTGCTTGTTGAGTCTATCTCTTTAGGGTTACAAATTTATCTATCCATATTTTCTACTTTGATTCTGGTTTTATTCTAATGGAGATTGTTTTTCAATTTGTCCTCCTCTTAGGGAACTTCTTTAGGGTTGTGAAACCAATCATTTTCATCTCCAAAAAGAATAGGATATCAAGCCTTCCTTCCAAGTTTTTCAAGAAGGCTTGATGGGATTTTGAAGCTTAACCTCCCCTTTGAAGGTCCTAAGAATAAATCCATGTTATTTTCCAAGTGGATTATGATTGTGAAGTTTATGGAGGTATGGCCAAATTTTGAAACCCTAGAAACTTAGATCCACCAAGGGTGAGTTCCTCATCTAAAGGAGGGATCTAGTTTTATTTTTTTGGTAAACGTTTCTTTGATTTTCATTTTTAGTTTAAAGAAGATTAGAGTGTTTATTTGATTTCATTTTCAGTTTAAAGAAGATCATGATTTGATGTTTCAAAGTGGCCCTAGTGTATGTACCTAACGAGGATAATAGCAGGTACCTATGGAGGTACCCAAGGAAGATAATGAATGTAATGTGACAATAATCATGGAATAGGCCCACTAGGTACTTATAAGGAATAATATAATAATAAGGAGTAGTTGGCATATACCCCAAGGAATACTCATGAGAAAGTATATATACACGAGTATCATTGTATTGGATATCTTGAGTATTGTATTATAACAAGCATGGATTTTGGAGTGATTCCTTCATTAAGGGGTATTTGATGGTGTTGCCCTACCTTAAGGGTTCTCTATATTCTCGTGTTTATTATTGTGTGAATGCATTTTATCATTCTAAAGTTAAGGGCTATTTTTTTATCTTTTATTTGCTAAGGTTCATTACAATATTATACTTCCCACCAAACATGTTGAAAAACTAAAATATGTACTTGTTGAGTTGTCAAGCAAAGAAATCAAAGTAGAGCTTATGCTAGCTAGTCTTAAGCTAAGGTGAGAAATACAATTTTTTTCAAGTGAAAATTTATTAGTTGAAACTTTCACAAGCTCTTTAATTTCTTGTCAAATATGTATAATTTGACTATTACTTAAGTTCAAGTTGATTCAAAATGTGGAAGGTCAAAGATCACATAGGGTATATGAAGAGTCATAGAAGTTGGGATGCCAAGAGCCATGAATAAACTTATAAAAGGGACTATTACATCCCAAACAAACACCCTTGTAATAGCTCCACTTGTGGTGCTAAGTAGGTAAGCATGCTTGGGAAATGCACCATTGTCACATCAATACCTTTCCCCTTCACTTTAGGCCAGCTCCTAGAAGCCACGGGGGGGTATCCCATTCTAAGTGAAGTAAACCTATCAAATAAGTCATTGTCTTGTGAAATATTTACTTCAACAAACAACACCTCGATATACAATTAGATATACCAATGTTGACAAGTGATAAGATGCCTTAGAGAATATCCAATAGAAAAGAAGAGCATAAACCACCCCAAGACAATGAGGTTTAGGAGCTAATTATTGCGTGTTTAGTTTGAAATAAGAAATAGCTTCCACATTAAATACAAACTAGCACTGACAAATTATAGGCTTAATCAATATGCAATCATGAATTTTGTATAAAGTTGTAAGAGTGGATGGTGATTCCCCTTAGAGTTTCACCAAGAGAATCTCCCA
Source organism: Picea mariana (assembly GCA_032191745.1). Lineage (NCBI taxonomy): Eukaryota > Viridiplantae > Streptophyta > Pinopsida > Pinales > Pinaceae > Picea > Picea mariana. The sequence goes on along the minus strand of JASDQU010100069.1, from coordinate 352,520 downwards.
ATAAAAGATAAACACAATTAAAAACTAGGAGATCAACTTCACACCTAGATATATTAGACAAACTTGAGAAATAATCTAGAAATGAAGTATAGACTAGGAGAGGGTTCGAAAAGGTTGTTCAAGCACCAAACCCTAGCCTTTAGGGTTTTACCAAATCTGATTTCTAATGCAATGAATTAATTAACATATTTGAAGAACTCCTTAAATCAGCCCACAAGATGTTAGAACAATCCTTTAAGCACAATGAGCGAGGGCCAATTTGCCTTCTTAGGGTTATATATTAACAATGAAGCATAAACCCCCGTATAATATGTCTAGAAATCAAGATATAACATTAATAATTCACTAGACAACAAATGAATAATTTTTTTATGTTTTTGTTTTTTATATTTTTTGGATTTTTGTATTTTAGAAAGCAAGGAAGAAAATGATTTTGATTTAGTAATTTTGGTGGTTGGTTATTGGGAGTTAGACTTAGTGCCTTGTCTCCACTTAGGTCTTTATGGGGTCAAGAAGTATGCTGCTCTAAGAATTGGTTATCCAAGGCTTATGGATTAGAATGAGAGATTATAACCTTAGGGCACAATATTCTCTTGTCTAATCAAGACAAGTAATGAAAACAAAGGACCTACAAGAAGGGTTTCCTCAAGGGAAAATCCTTCACCAACAAGATCAACTATAACTTGAATGTAATGTTTAAAACCCTTTCCAAGGAACCAAAACGAAAAAACAAAGCAATGGATTAAGTACTTAGCTAAGTTAACAAGAGAAGACAAACCCTAAAAAAAACTCCTCTCCAAGTAGTTAAGTAACTCTTCAAATGGATCGATCTTGCTAGTTATGTAGAAGTATTGAACATTCACAACAATATATTTGATGAACCAAGAAAAATAACCAAGAAAGAGAGAGCTCCAAAATTGACACCCAAAAAAATCTTCTATTAATGACTTGTAAAAATGATCTCCAACAATTCACAACAATTTGGAATGAGAAGAGTGCCTCTATTTATAGATGAAGACTCTAGTTCCTTCTTATTTTTTATTCCCTAACTTAAACCTAAAAAAAATAAAGTAAAAGTGACTTGTCATCCTCATAAATAAGAAGATTAAGTCCAAAATACAAATAATGATGTCACAATGTGCATAAAACCCTCCTAAAAAGAAACATCACTCGGAAGAGACATCACCCTTGAAGGAGGAGAGACCCGCCTTGGATGCTCAACATTCCCATGACAAAGGCCTCAAAACATACTTAGGAAGCTTCCCAATCAAGTAAACCTTCAACGTCTCACTTCCTTTAGTGCAATGAACTCATGAAAAAGTGGAACAATACCCTTGAAGGTGTAAGGATCATTAGAATGGGATAGTGAGTCCTCATAACATGTATTTTAAGTTATGTCCACATTATTAAAAGGTACTTTAAGTGAGTGCCACATCATCCTATTAAATAATAATCCTTTAAAAGTCATCCAAAAGTATCAACGACTGTCATAAACACTTAAAGCATAGGTCAACCTCCAAAAAACAATGATAACAAGCTCAAAAAGAGACCAATTTGGAGGGTGCTCTTCACTCTTCAACGTGGCATGTGTACATGGCCTAGGGCACATGAATTGTGTTGAACAATGCGAAATTGGAGAAACATGTGTAAAATCACCTCCATGATTTCATGGCCAAAGTGTGCTTATACATTAAAAAAAAATGAAAAAAGAAAAGAGGTTCATGTGGAGTATAAAATAGGTGTGCTAACCAATAGGTATGACAACTTTTACAGAGTATATAGAATAAGTGAGTGGTTAGAGGCTTCCATAGATCATGTGTCCTAGTATATACACCCCAAGATGCTTTGATATCTACCTAGGACATAAATGCTTGACATGATGGGGCATTACTTCCATCAAGGGGTAGTCGATCGTAGCAATAAAACCAAACACCTTGAGAAAGGGACTATAAGGATGGGCCATGATTGACCATCGAAGAGGTTCGGGCTACCAACTAGACAAACACTTTTACATCGATCATCCCAACATAGCCACTTATAGTACATAGATACAACAATACTCACACTTTTGGCTCATCATGATGGTCACATCTGACAAAAAATAAATGTAGGGTACACTGCAGAGAATATGAGGTGTAATAGGGTTCATTGCCCTCAAGCAAAGGGTTCTCCTTTGTCATTGTAAGCAATATTCATATGTTATAAATAGATGTCTATTAGCTATTGTGTTGATACTTTTGCAAACAATGATTGGTTGTAGACTATTATCTCAGTTTCTAATTTTCTTGATACGTGTAGGTGTGGGAATTTCAACTTATGGAATAATATCTTGCTTGCAATGTTTGTTCTTACGCATCTTTTGATGGCTAACCATTGAAATGAAGTAGGGTGTCTCTTGATGACTCGTGGACTATTCTCGATTACTTAGGGCCTTTTTTTATTTTGCATAGGCTTTAATCAATGGACTATAATTCCCCCATATCTTTTATGCTTAATATCATTCAATGTCATGCGTGTTCTTTCCTCCTTTAGTTAGGATTTATCTGTTTTCATTTGCATCTTCTATTTGATGCATTCATTCCATTAGTTAGATTAAAGAACATATTAAAACATCAAATCCAAATTATGACAATACAGTCATAATTGGGAGTTTTCCATTTTCAACAAAGAAAGGTCTAATTAAACCCTTTCACCTACTAAACTTGTAAAATTGACAAAGAGAATTCTTCTACGTCAACAAACTCATATTAATTATTCAAGTTTAGAGGATATATATCATAGGAAAAAAAGAATCACATTTAAAAAAAAAAACTATGCTTACCATTATGTAATCCATCATGAAGATATAATAACTAAATTGTTTGTAAAAAAATTAGAGAGAAATTATGCTTGTTGGTCTGATATCCTCGTAGCATGTTCTACCACAAACCACAAATTGAGATTCCATGGAAATTACCTTTTAAATAAAATAATGGCATGGTATTCCCACATGTTACATACATTGGGCATCAAATTGTTATCAATTTAAACATGGATACTCTCAACAATCCATCATGAAGATATAATAGCTAAACTGTTTCTAAAAAAAATAGAGAGAAATTATGCTCATTGGTTTGATATCCTCCAGCATGTTGTACCACAAATTGGGATTCCATGGAAATAACCTTTAATTAGAATGATGGCATGATATTCTCATATGTTACATACATTGGGCATCAAATTGTTATCAATTTAAACATGGATAGTCTCAAATTGTTAAGCTTCTCAAGAGTACCAATGAATAATTAATTGACTTAGAGAAGGTTGATTATAAGTTTCAAACATGTTTCCATGAAACAAAAATTATACTTTCAAAGCAATATTATTGTCCTTTATGTGAGGAAAACCATGACACAAAAAATATACTTTCAAAGTAATATTATTGTCATTTAGGTGAGAAAATTCATGAAATTATCATTTTTACTTTAGGTATATGGAGATACTTATTGATTACAATAATGCAACTTAAATTCTAAAATAATGTATTTCGACATGATCAATGATGGTGAATAATCACTAAGAGGGTCACATTGTGAGAGAAAGAGTAATATTATTAGTCCATGTCGTAGGCAAAGAGGGACTATAACGATCGATAAATTGTTGACCTGGTATTAAATTGTGCATTTACCAGAAATATTTGCATATTATCTATTGTTGGAACAAGGGAAGTGAAAACATCGATTTTTATATAATAGAAAGTACCATGTTTGTCAAGATCTGATTGGACAACGGATTTGAGGTCTTATTGTCGACTTCGCTATTCCCAATGTTATATTTGTTGGCATATCCAAAGTATTTGAATCGTATAAGGTATTTTCGAATCATATATTTTCTTATGCATTGGTGGAAGCTGGATTAATGCTAGCATTAGTTCGAATGTTTCCTTAAGCATTTCATGTTGGCGTCAATACATTGTCTACCATATTACTATGTCTAATTTTTTCTTTATTGTTGCGTGCTTCGAGAGAGGAGGCTTGCCACGCTGCATTTTTTCTTAAATGTTTGAACAGGGCTAGGCCCTTAGACAGTCCTGACAGTCTTAAGTGTTTACCTAACAACTCTAGAAGTCTTAAATGTTTATTGTACAAGTGCGTTGGAATACAATTTCGTTCCATTTTTTTGATGGTAGTCATACATCTTCCGTCGATTTTTATATAATAAAAAGTACCATCTTTGTAAAGATGTGATTGAACAATGGATTGGAGGTCTTTTTCACGGCTTCGCTATTCACAATGTTATATATGTTGGCATATCCAAAGTATTTCATCGTATATGGTCTTTTAGAATCATATATTTTGTTATGAAATGGTCGAAGGTGGATTAATGCTAGCATTAGTTCGAATGCTTCCTTTAGCAATTCCTGCTAGTTAAAATACATTGTCTACCATATTAGTATGTTTTTTTTTTGTTTTATTGTTTCAGGTTTCGAAAGAACAGATCTTCCACGCTGCATTTTTTCTTGAATGTTTGTACATGGCTAGGCCCTTGGGTGGTCCTCATTGTCTTAAGTATTTACCTGACAGTTTGAATGTTTATTGTGAAAAATCATTGGGATACAGTTTTGTTCTATTTTTTTATGGTCGACATTGTTGCTCCAGTGGTTGATGCTTCTTCGTTGCTTCGTTCCAGGATTGTTGTTCTTGTTTGATTCAAATTTGAAAAGTTAAGGTCCTACAGCTGCAATTGGACATCTTCGTTGTTGTTCACTGGTTTGTTGTTCTTCAACTTTCCAAGTTGTTCAACATGTTATTGCGGTTTCCAGTTTTCGGGGCTGGCCTCTTGTCATCCCTCGTTGATGGGTAAGTTTCTCTGTTGTTGTTTTTCAATGGTGGGGGTCCCTGGCTCCAAATTCTATTGCAGATCATCTTTGTCTATGCTCTTAATTTCCGTTCCTGGAAACCATGTGTCTTCATATGCCGGCAGCGACATTCATAGTTGTTTGGAAAATTGCAATGTGAAGGGGTTCTCAAAAAATAGTTGTAGACGCAGGGAAAGATTTTATTCTATGGGTCGGAAAACTGTGCCCACTTCTTGTGTTTCTACCCAGTAAATTTATGGTGTTATTTATTTGCATTCTTTCTTCTATTTTGTGCCCAGTTTTGGGCTTGTGGTTTTCCTATTTTGCTTTCCTTCTTTTTTGGGGGGTGCTATTTTTTTTTCACCCTTTTCTATGTTTTCAGACAAACTAAAAGTATCTAACAAACACCTTCAAAATCAGAGTTGAGGGGATGGAAGAAGTAATATATGTTGAGTCATATGAAATAGATAAACAATGCATTATACATGGCAACATTGATGTGGCTTTGCATAGCAATGGCCTCTTTAGATTCGATGCATTCTCGTATACTGCAGGGGATTGTCTTTTCGATACATTCTAGTTTCTGTTGCATTTTGGGTATTCATCGACAGAGATGCACAATGGATTGATAGATTATTTATTGGCCTATTTCAAAAATGGCGACGCGGAAGCATTGAACTCCTATGAATACGAACTAGAATCTTATTTTCTTCAACAGTTGCACGAAATACATGATGTTGCTACGTATTTTCAAATATGCGGTTGTTTGCATCTGCAGCTCTACCTGCACATGAAAGGGGACTCTGGGGAGACACATTTTGTATACGGTGGCTGTCTAACTGGTTCAATATATTGGTTGGAATATGGTTATTGATAAGAAAAAGAAGATATCTACTATTCAACAAAGGTGCCTTTGGCAATCCATATTTCATCTTGTTCCATGACGCCAATGGTCTCAGTGGTCATTATGAACCACTCCTATATAGGAAAATGTCCATGTGCAATGTTGAAGTAGCTCATATTTACTTGTCTTTCTTTTGCAAAGACCTTGAATCGCAATGGGAACGGATTATGCATTGCATAGATAGCCATGATTTACAGGTGGCAACAAATGTTGTGTCTAACTGTGGAGATAGTCTGTTTAATGCAATTTTTTGTTTGGTAGTAGCGGAGTTTGATGTGCAGTCGCTACAGCTTTACACCATGCAGTCATTTTGCAATGCAATTGTAGGCAAAAGACAACAGGATTTTAGGTGCTTGCATCAACACCTTTTGCCATATCTCCTGGAAAATATGCCGATAGTTGGAACTTGGCAGGAATACCTTGTAAACATGGCGCTTCCATATGAAAAAGGGAATGTGGAGGGTTGCAGTTTCTGTTTCCAATGGTTTTATATGATATTCAAAGTAAATTTCTAGGTTTGGTCGGCGTTGCCAGATGGAACTATCCATTCTTGGTTTACTGATTCAAATTACGATCAAACATTTGACATCCTCTCGTTGAAAACAGATACAACACATATCCATTCTAAACCTTTGCTTCGACATATTCATGGTTCAGGGTTGGATGTTTGTGCTCTTAATTTCTGTTCCTAGAAACTATGTGTCTTCATATTCCAGCAGCGATGTTCATAGCCATTTGGAAAATTGCAATGCGAAGGGGTTCTCGAAAAATAGTTGTAGACACAAGGAAAGATTTTATTCTGTGGGTCGGAAAACTGCGCCCACCTGTTGTGTTTCTACCTAGTAAATTTATGGTGTTATTTATTTGTGTTCTTTCCAACTATTCAACTGCACTCCTTGCAGGAATCCTTACTCAGACAGAGAAACAATTGAAACTCATTTCCATTACCCTTTCCTCTCGGATTTCAAACATTTAACAAGAAATCACTCATACATAGCATAAAATCAATTGCATGACAGGAAGAGTAAAACCATGAACACACCATTCAGCATACACATACAAGAAACAAATACAACACCATGAATCTGAATTAAAGACTTCTTCTATTAACTCAAATCTCTGTACATGGGTGTTTTCTCAAACATAGTTTATTTTTCTCAGCTCTGTGTGCTCTTCTCTTGGTAATGTTCTTCTCTATCTATCTTTTTTCTCCCCCCTGTTCTCTTCTTTTTACAATAATATAATGAGGGTGTCTATATTCCATTTCCCTCTCTCATTTTAAGTTGTCTAATCTATGCATTAAATCTACCTACTAACATAAATTCCTTCTTAGTCCTTCAGACAAGAGCAGGTCACTCAAGGTTTGATTACAATCTATTAGTATGCCTTTCCTTAACTATCACATTTAAGTTTGGCGCATCCAATCTTCAAAAGTTTTAAACAATTTATCATGTGCTCAAAATGTGTTGTGCTTGCCCCACGCTTGCTTGACGTTGATGATGCTCCTGCATCATACTCCCTCACTTGAAAATTTTCATGGACTCTTATCCATGAGCTCTCGCACGGTCTGTCCATGCTTCTGAATCTCTGCTTCATTCTCCCAACTGGAATCTTCAATTGGATGTCCTTTCCACTTGACCAAGTATTCAAAGTATCGTTTCCGCCTGGTCTTTTGGCCAACCCTTTTGTCTAGTATGCTTTCCATCTGCAGCCTTTCTGCAACATGCATCTATTTTGTCCACTGGATCTTTGGTTGTTCATCACTTGTTCCTGCCTCCCCAGTTTTGTATGGGTACAAATCTGAGACATTGAATATCAAAGAAATTCTGATCCCATCGGGTAATTCAATCTCATAAGCATTTGCTCCAAATTTCTTCAAGACCTTACATGGTCCGATCTTCTTCATCTTCAGTTTGTTATATGTCCCTTTCAGGAATATTTCCTTTCTCAGATGTGCCAGAATCAAATCACCAACCTCAAACTGAAGTTGTCTTCTGTGTTGATCTACTCTTCATTTATATTCCTGGCTCAAGTTCTGTAAACGCTCCTTCACCTGGCTGTGAAGTTCTTTCATCACGTCTGCGAAATCTTCTACACTAGCGCTCCTAGTTGCAATCTGTTATGAATCCCTCAACTCAGAAATTCCTCTCGGTTGCATGCCATAAACAATTTGAAATGGACTTTGTCCTGTGCTTCTATTAACTGAGTCATTATAAGTAAACTCTGTCTGTGGTAATATGTTGTCCCACTGGCTGTGGTGTTCTGTCACCAAGCTCCTCAGCAAGTCTCCTAAACTCCTATTTACCACTTCCGTCTGTCCATCTGTCTGATGATGATAAGCTAAACTGAATGATAAATTTGTTCTGAGCTTCTTCCATAAGGTTCTCCAGAAGTTTCCTACGAACTTAGTGTCTTGATCCGAAACTATGCTCCTTGGTAAGCTGTGAAGTCGAATGACTTCTTTGAAAAACAGGTTCGCAATGTGAGTTGCGTCACTGGTTTTCTGACATGGAATAAAGTATGCCATCTTGGAAAATCTATCCACCACCAGAAATATTGAGTCAAATCCTCTTTGTGTTCTTGGCAACCCCAATATGAAATCCATGCTGACTGCATCCCACGGCCTCTCAGGTATTGGCAATGGTTGATAAAAACCTGCATTCTACCTCTTTCCCTTTGAATGCTAACAAATTTTGCATCTTTCTACAAATCTTTTGACGTCGGCTCGCATTCCTGGCCAAAAATATGACTCATTCAGCTTTGCAAATGTTTTTTCATGACCAAAATGTCCGGCCAATCCTCCACTATGTTTCTCCTTCAGCAAATTCTCCCTCATGGAGCATTTTGGAACACAAAGTTGATTACCCTTAAATAGTAATCCCTCCTGGATCATGTATTATGTCCATTGACTTCTGTCTCCGAGAATTGGATTCTCAGCTATTTCATACGCCTCCTTAAAATATGGATCATCTCTGTACATGTCCCTGAGGTCACCAAAACCCAGTGTTTTAACTCTGAACTCCTGCAACAACAAACATTTCTTGCTCAAAGCATCAACAACCTTGTTAGCAGTTCCAGAAATACGCTTAATTACAAAAGTAAAGTTCTTCATGTATTCAACCCATTTTACATGTCTTTGATTTAACTTTTCCTGTCGAGTCACAAACTACAATGCATGATTGTCACTGTATAGGACAAACTCCTTCGGAATCAAATAGTGTCTCCACTTCTCCAATGCCTGAATGATAGCATAGAACTCCTTGTCATATGTGGAGTACTTCACCTTTGCTTCATTCAGCTTCTCACTGAAGTATGCTATCGGCCTGTCCTCCTGACTCAGGACTACCCCTATTGCAAATCCACTTGCATCGCATTTCACCTGAAATGTCTTTTGGAAATCAGGCAACACCAGAATTGGTTGTTCTGTGATTTTCCTCTTCAACTGATTAAAACTCTTCTCAGCCTCCTCTGTCCAGTGAAAAGATTTGTGTCTTTTCTTCATTGTGTCCATCATCGGTGCACTAATTCCACTAAAATTCCTAATGAACTTCTGGTAGAAACTAGCCAATCCATGAAAACTTCTCATCTCAAATATGCTCTTTGGTGATGGCCAATTCTTGATCACTTCCACCTTATCTGGATCCATCCTTAATTTATCTGCAGAAATGATAAAGCCCAAATAGATGAGTTATGTCTTCATGAATGAGGATTTCTTTATGTTTATCAGCAGCTTCTCTTGCTGTAATCTCTTCATCATTGTAGCTAAGTGTTTTAGATGCTCTGCCTCTGTTTTACTGAAGATCAGTATATCATCCAGATACACAATGACAAATTCTTCGATGAACTCCTTCAAGACTTCGTTCATCAACCTCATAAAAGTACTTGGCGCATTTGTTAAACCAAACGGCATAACAAGCCATTCATACAACCCTTCATTAGTCTTGAAGGTTGTTTTCCATTCATCACCTTCCCTCATACGAATCTGGTGATATCCACTTTTCAAATCAATCTTCGAAAAAAAAATTGCCCCACTTAAGCAATCCATCAGATCATCCATCCTTGGCAATGGAAATCTATACCTGATGGTTATCTTGTTAATTGCTCTTGAATCAGTACACATTCTCTAGCCTCTGTCTTTCTTTGGACTGAGTACTATTGGGACAGCACATGGACTCAAGCTTTCTCTAACCAACCCTTTGTCCAACAAATCCTAGACTTGTCTTTTGACCTCTTCATTCTCCTGCGGCATTAATTTGTATGTTGCTTTGTTTGGTAAACCAGCTCCAGGTATGAGATCAATATGGTGACTCACACTTCTCATTGGTGGCAACGAACGAGGTAGTTCGTCCACTACTATGTTAGCGAACTCTTCCAGCAGTTCCTGAACTTCTTTTGGTAGATCATCTATCCTTGTGCTAGTTAAAACAATCATTGGCTTCCTGACCACAAAGAATGGTGGTTCCTCCTTCTTCTTGACCTTGGTAAGGAGTTCCTTCCCACTCATGGGAAGTACAGTGTTACTTACTTCAGGTTTCACTTCTTTATCTTTGATTGGAAGCAACATATGAGTTTTCCCATTCTTTTCTAGGGTGTATGTGTTCATCCTCCCATCATGAATCACATTTTTTTCATATTGCCATGGTCTACCCAACAATAAATGGAAAACATCCATAGGAATAACATCGGAGAGTATCTTATCATTATATCCCCCTATCTTAAATTCAACTAAACATTGTTTAGTGACATTTACCTAATGTCCCTTTTGTAGCCATGAAACTCTATATGGAATTGGATGTTCAATCGTCTCCAACTCCAACTTTTCTACCATCTCTGTTGAAACAACATTATCTGTGCTACCACTGTCCACAATGACCTTGCATACCCTGTCCTTGGTTTTGCAAGTAGTCCGAAAAAGTATGTTTCTTTGTACTGGACTCTCCACCTCCTTCTCTGGTGTCAAAAGAACTTTCCACATCATTAGCGATCTTCCGCCTTCAGCATCTTCTGCCTCAACATTCTACCTCTGTGCTTCGGTGATGTGAGTCTCTCCACTCTCTTTCTTCTTATCTAGACATTCATAAGATTTGTGTCCATTCTTTCCACACATAAAGCACTTTATTACTCCACCTCTTCCTCTTCCTCTACCTCTAGTACGAGGAAAAGTATTATTATCGGCATAATCTCCTCTTTGTTTGGTATGCTACCCTCTCTGTTCAGCATATTGCCCTCGCTGTGAGGTTCCACCTCTTTCAATTCGAGCTTGAGGTTTCTTCCAGTCTTCCTTGGGTTTTTTATTTTTATCTTGGACAACTGATTTGCCCCTGGCTTGACTTCTGCCTCGGCCTCTTTCACCCTGCTTTTGGCTCAAGTTCTCTTCATCCTTTAGAGCCATATGATAAGCATCTTCCACCATTTGGATGGTCACCATGCTCATCTCATCCTGAATGTCATATCTCAGGCCATTCATGTACCTGGCAACCTTTTCATCATCGCTTTCCCGATGACCTGCCCTGATGTTCAGCCTGTAGAATTCTTCGGTATATTCCTTCACTGTCATCAGCTTCTGTCTCAAATTTTGCATCCTTCAAAACAGAGTAATATGGTAATCTCTTGGAATGAATTTGGCCTTCATCTTCGTAATCATCCTATCCCAACTCTTGATTTTTTGCTTGCCTTTGCAGTGTCTGTCAGCTTGTAGTTCATCCCACCACAATGTTGCATGTCCTTTCAACCTTGTGACGGCATGTCTGACCTTCTTGTCTTCTTCGACATCTTTGTAGTTGAAATAAGTGTCCAGAGCTCTAATCCAGTCTAGAAGCTCTTCAACATCCAGGTTTCCCTCATAAACTGGGATGTCCATTTTTTCCCTGGCACCCATCCTTGCGACAGCTCTAATCAAGCGTTCATTTGTGGCATCTTCTGCTGAAACTTCTTCTTCTTCATTTTCAACTTCACTCTCACTTTTGGAATCACTAAGATCCCCAATACCAACTGTGCATCTCTGTGTTGTCTCCATGTCCTCAAGTCTAGTGCGTAAATCACGCATTTCTCTTGCCATGGCTAGGTCAGGCACCTGCCTACCTCTTTTTCTTGGTATTTCCCTTTCCTCTGGTGGATCGGGTGTTTGCATGTCCCTTCTTCTTGGCGACATGGTGAATTTTCCTTTTCCTTTCTACAGAAAGCAAAGAACCCTTTCTGGGCTCCGATACCAAACCTGACGCAGACCGCACCCTCTGCCTCGGCAAAGGTCTCTGCGCTGACCTCCTGGTCTTAAGGATAATTCTAATTCCACCTTCGATACGAAGTGGCTCTTTGATTCCTCCTTGGAATCTCTAATAAAATCAACCCACAGGGATTTTCTACTCCTTACAGCCTTTTGGTCCGATCGCTTTTCCATTCACAACAAAAAATAAAATTTCAGGCTTCGGGGTTTCGCAATCCCCGATGTCGCGAACCTTTGTCTTCCTGATTTTCTGATCTCCGATATCCTGAGATGCTTTAACTTCCATTAGTCCCCTGGACTAGAATTTTGGTCTATATGACCTTCCCTTATATGACCGCAGTCCTATCTCCTTTCGGGATTTCGGGTTTTCGAAAGCCAAAATGTATTGGACCTCTTGTCCTCAAGATCCCCGATCCTCTGAATTCCGATCTCCTGACATGATTTCCTTTTCGAGAATTTCCCCGGAAGTCGAGATTGTTTCCATGCGTCCTCAAAGATGGGCAGTCCTTGTCACTTCGCAATTTCGGGAAAACAAATGCCTTTGGGTTCTTTCCCACGGGACTCCCGAAGTTTCGATTCCTGACCTCCCGTTGTGACGAGATGATGTTAGCTGGGTCCTGTAGCAGAGCTTTCCTTCTTATCAGGATTTTGTACTTTGCAGTTCCGAAATGTAAGTGTTTCCTGTCTTCAGGATTGGCGAAACGTCGAACCCCGACTTCAAGGATTTCCGCCACGCATCCCAAATGGATGGACGGTCCAGATCAAATCTCAGAATTCGCCTGATGTGAAGTAAAAAACACACACCTATGTGAGTCCCAGTGTCCAGATATCTGAATTTCATGATCGCGCTACACGTGTCCTTCCTTAGATCAATGGTTAAAATTCTTTCATTGTTTCGGGACTTATAAAGTCTCGAACCCTTGGTCTCTAGACTTCCGAGATGTCGATGACTCTTGATCTCTGCCACGTGTCTCCACTGATGGGCAGTTTTGATCTGTTTCGGGGTTTCGCCATGGATTTACCCGATCTCTTGTCCACAGGACTTCTGATATCCCGAACCCCTTTCTGGGACCTTTGTTCTGCTTGTGAGGGTTTAAACCCCGTGCAACTCCTGTCAGATCAGACGACTGATGGGTATCTAAGTGAGGATCCAACGGATCACAATCTCCTGAGCTCAAACCTTTTTGGAATACTTGTCGTAGATCCCCTACACCTTCGCGAGATCTAACGGCTCACGAGACTTCGTGAATTCTCCACAGAGAATTCCGGCCGTCTGCCTCTCTTTCCTTCAACGATTTCGTAGGTTCGAATCCTTCTGAGTTTCTTCCCAACTTCGAATCTTGCAATAACCTCCTGCACACACTCCTTGCGGCAAACCTTCAATGGTTTCTCAGGGTTTTCAGACCCTGTATTCAAGCTTGGAATTGCACACCTTGCATGACTCCTGTGTCAAATCTTCCCTTCAGAGGAAATGAGAACAAAAGTTATCCCATCTGAGAATTCCAGAGACAAATCTCTGAATCCTTTGTCAATGCACACCTTGCGGACTATTCAATTGCACTCCTTGCAGGAATCCTTACTCAGACAGAGAAACTATTGAAACTCATTTCCATTACCCTTTCCTCTCAGATTTCAAACATTTAACAATAAATCACTCATACATAGCATAAAAGCAATTGCATGACAGGAAGAGTAAAACCATGAACATACCATTCAACATACACATACAAGAAACAAATACAACACCATGAATCTGAATTAAAGACTTCTTCTATTAACTCAAATCTTTGTACATGGGTGTTTTCTCAAACACAGTTTTTTTTTCTCAGCTCTGTGTGCTCTTCTCCTGGTAATGTTCTTCTCTATCTATCTTTTTTCTCCCCCCTGTTCTCTTCTTTTTACAATAATATAATGAGGGTGTCTATATTCCATTTCCCTCTCTCATTTTAAGCTATCTAATCTATGCATTAAAGCTACCTACTAACATAAATGCCTTATTAGTCCTTCAGACAAGAGTGGGTCGCTCAAGGTCTGATTACAATCTATTAGTACACCTTTCCTTAACTATCACATTTAAGTTTGACGCATCCAATCTTCAAAAGTTTTAAACAATTTATCATGTGCTCAAAATGTGTTGTGCTTGCCCCACGCTCGCTTGACATTGACGATACTCCTGCATCATATCTACTATTCAACAAAGGTGCCTATGGCAATCCATATTGCATCTTGTTCCATGACACCAATGGTCTCAGTGGTCATTATGAACCACTCTTGTATAGGAAAATGTCCATGTGCAATGTTGAAGTAGTTCATGTTTACTTGTCCTTCTTTTTCAAAGACCTTGAATCGCAATGGGAACGGAATATGCATCGCATAGATAGCCATGGTTTACATGTGGCAACAAATGTTGTGTCTAACTGTGGATATAGTCTATTTAATGCAATTTGATGTTTGGTAGCAGAGGAGTTTGATGTGCAGTCGTTGCGGTTTTACACCGTGCAGTCGTTTTGCAATGCAATTGTAGGCGGCAACCAACAAGATTTTAGGTGCTTGCATCATCACCTTTTGCCATATCTTCTGGAAAATATGTCGGCAGTTGGAACTTGGCAAGAATACCTTGTAAACATGGTGCTTCCATATGAAAAATGGAATGTGGAGGGTTGCAGTTTCTATTTCCAATTGTTGTCTATGATATTCAGGGTAAATTTCTAGGTTTGGTCGGCGTTGCCAGATGGCACTGTCCATTCTTGGTTTACTGATTCAAATTAGGATCGAACATTTGACATCCTCTCGTTGAAAACAGATACAACACATATCCATTATGAACCTTTGCTTCGACATATCTGTGGTTCAGGGTTGGATGTCCATGCCACCCAAACCGCATTGAATCTGCATACGCACGGAATGACTTTTAGTGAGAATGAAACTCTTGTTGGGTCCGATATGGCCATAGAGGGCTTGAACAAAAGAACGATGCATGAAATTCATTACAGTTGTGATGAGCCCATACAGGGCTTAAACAAAAAACCTAGAGTAAGTTATCAGAACTTGAAAAAAACTATGCGTCAAATTCATCCCAGTTGTGATGAGGCCACACAGGCCTTGAACAAAAAATGTAGGCTACGTTATCAGCACCTGGGTCAGAGAGAAATTCATCGCAATTGCCATCATCTCATCTTTCCCCTGGGAAAGAAACGTAGACTAAGTTACCATAACTTGAAAAAGGTCATGCACGAGAGAAAGCAATACATTGCCACGCTTCCTATTAGAGAGAAAGCCACATATGAGAATCTAAAGAAACTTGTTTGTGCAGAAAAAAATAGAAACATGTGCGCTCACATATCCTAGAATGGTCATGCAACCGTCACATTTCGTGCGCTAGCAACAACACCATGGCCTATTGGCAATGAAAACCAGGAAACAGTTTCCACCCATACTTCCCTGTGAAAGAAAAATGCAACACAAACGTACATGAAAGAAATTAAAGATACTCCTTCCATTGCATGTGCAATTTCTGAGCAACTGAATTTCTCAAAAAACAACAAGTCTTTCACGACTGCTTTGCAAACAAAATACTTCTAGTTGACAACACACGATAAAACATTTTTAGGTGGAAAAATTTGTCTTCCATGCAAACAGTCACCTCAACATGAAAATTTTCCACAACTCCCAACACCTGGACAAATAAGATGTAATGCACCACTACCATATGTAAGTGCGCTTACGGAGCTTGAGGAGAGAGTTGGATCTCTCTGAATTGCATTTACTCGAATTAGGCCTTAGGGCTATAAACGACTCCAGATGGGCTTAATGGGATCAATTATCAATGTGCATGTTCAAGTCGATGTTGTACAAAGACTCTTGCCACAATTCATTAACAATACACTGACAATTGTCGTGCCTCTGAAAAGACGCTTGCGATACAAAAATGCATATCAGATAGGCAAAGTGCCTGTGCATGTTGCTATGAAAGCATTAGAGGAATTATGTTCGAGGGCCCTGTACAAAGCACATAACATTTGTATAAAGGACAACTGGAACAGTGTTCTTGCAGAAGAGAATAGAAACTCTACAGACACTTTCGAAAATCCTATTGAATTTGATACAAGTGATGAATCAGAGAATGAAATGCGTGTTGAGACATTGGTGCATGGAATTCACGGACAAATTCATTGAGGAAATGAACTTTCCAACACTCTTCTATGGAGATGCAGGTGCCACTGAGATCATTGAACGATTCAGTTATCATAAAATAGTCCAATGGGAGTTGCTACATTCAAGCCCCAATCCTTGTCTATATGAGAAACGCATTTAAATTTCTAGGAATATGTAACAAAGTCTTCTTTTTTCCATATTTTCGAAATAAAACTATTCTTTTGTCTTCTCATATATTTATGTGTTGCTACCATTTTCTCTTCAGCTATGCCGAATGTGAAGACATTATGTTTATTTTATTTCAATTATCTTCCTTTCTGATGCCACTTGTCCTTTAGAATGTTTCTGACAAAGGCCCTTACAATTCAAATAGTCCGAACTCCGGTTGTGAATTTGTATATCGCCGAACTCTGGGTGTTCTCTGTAGGCCACAGAACAACAGAGGCTCATTTTTTATCCCGCCAGCTCCAGAACCCGCGATCCAACAACTGACTAACTATGGATTCAAGGCTTCGTCCATGCTCTATCAAATCTCATCCCCATAGTTTATAAAAGTACATATTTCGTATGTATAAAAGTAAAATTCTGCTTTTTAAAATTACATCTTTCGTATGTATAATTTATGGTCTCCAGGGACCTTTAACTTTATAAATTTCAATTTCTTTTCTCTAGGATCCCTTGTTTTAAGGAAAGCTAATTCAACAATGCTGGTTTTTTTGTGCTTTTCTCCATTAAACTATGTAACATGCATCACTGCTATTTTTTTTGTGCTTTCTTGTCCGCGACCCTATGTAAAAAAAGTATGGTAATGCTAAATTTTTTTGACATGATCCCCTTAAAATTGAAATTGTGCCCTAGTCCGATTGTCAATTTGTATATCGTGGAACTATCAGTTCTTTTTTGTAGGACACGGAACAACAAAAAAGCCCAATTTTTAGCCCCCCATCCCGAGAACCCGCTATCCAAAAACTGGCAAATTATGCTATGACGGCTCCGTCCATGCTCTTTAACATCTCATCCTCATATTGTATAAAAGTGCATATTTCGTATGTATAAATATAAATATCTACTTTGTAAAATTACATATTTTGTATATATAAATTATGCATATTTTTCCGTACTTGGTCATTTTCAAAATTACATATGCGGTAAATCACTCACTCAAATTTCACATATCATATTTCACGTATATATGTGTGTGTGTGTGTGTGTGTATGTGTGTGTGTGTGTTTCTTTAAATTTACAGGAATATGTAAGATGTTTTATTATTTTTTCTACATAAATGTCATAAAATTGTGTTCACTATTTTATCTTTACCAATTGTCATGCCTACTGCTTGCCATAGAGGTCGTTACAATTGAATTAGTCCGAACTGCACTTTTCAATTTGTATATAGTGGAACTCTGGGTATTCTTTGTAGGCCACAGAACAACAAAGGCCAATTTTTCAGCCTGTCAGCCCGAGAATCCACAATGCCAAAAAAACTAGCTAAGTATATCGCAGAACTTCGGGTATTCTTTGTAGACCACGAAACAACATAGGCCCATTTTTCAGCCCGGCAACCCGAGAACCCGTGATGCAAAAAACTGGCTAAGTATGAATCCAGGGGTTTGTGCATGCTCTATAAAAAGTCATCCCCATACTCTATAAAAGTACATATTTCATATCTATGAAAGTAAAAATCTTCTTTATAAAATTGCATCTTTCATATGTATAATTTATGTTGTGCAGGAACCTTTAATTTCATAAATTTCAATTTCTTCTGTCCAAGAACCCTTGTTTTAAGAAGCATCCAAAAATTGGTTAAGTATGGAATGAGGGCTCCACTTTGTAATATTACATATTTTGTATCTATAAATTATGCTATGCAGGAACCTTTCATTTCATAAATTTCAATTTATATTGTGTTGACGATCCCTTCTTTTAAAGAAAACTAAGTCAAAAATGGTAAAAAAAAATTGTGTTTTTTCTCAACAAACCTATGTAGCAGACATTACCACTATTTTTAACAATTGAACTAGTCCAAACTCCGCTTGTCAATTTGTATATCGCAAAACTCTGGGTATTCTTTGTAGACCACGGAACAACACATGCCCATTTTTTCAGCTCAGCAGTCCGAGAACTCGCGATGAAAAAAAGTGGCTAACTATGAATCCAGGGCTCTGTGCATGCTCTATGAAATGTCATCCCCATACTCTATAAAGTACATATTTCATATCTATGAAAGTAAATATCTGCTTTATAAAATTGCATCTTTCGTATGTATAATTTATGTTGTCCAGGAACCTTTACTTTCATAAATTTCAATTTCTTATGTCCAGGAACCCTTGTTTTAAGAAAAGCTATTTCGGCAATGCTAGTTTTTTTTGTGCTCTTCTCCACGAACCTATGTAACAAACATTACTACTATTTTTGTGTTTTTTGTCCACGACCATATGTAAAACATATGTAAAGAATACTATTTCGGCAATGGTTAACTTTTTGGACATGATGCCCTTAAAATTCTAATACTCTGCAAGTCGGATTTGTCAGTTTGTATATCGCGGAACTATTGGTGCTTTTTGTAGGGCACAGAAGAACAAAAGCCCAATTTTCAGTCGAACATCCTGAGAACCCGCCATCCAAAACTGGCTAAGTATGGAATGACGGCTCCACTTTGTAAAACAACATATTCTCTATGTATAAATTATTCTGTCCAAGAACCTTTCATTTCATAAATTTCAATTTCTATTATGTCCACAATCCCTTGTTTTAAAGAAAACTAAGTCAGGAACGCTAAATTTTGTTTGCGTTTTCTATCAACAAACCTATGTAACAGACATTACCACTATTTTTTACAATTCAAATAGTCCAATCTCCGCTAGTCAATTTGTATATCGCGGAACTTTCGAGACATACAATTTGACTGTTGGGTCCTCACGTCTCCTGTATAGAAAAGAGAAACCGGAGGCGACTCCGACCGACCGCATCCCCATTCCATACCCAACAAATTCTCCCACTGCGGATTCCCAAGTAGGCAAGCTCTAGATTGCACTTGTATTGTTCTGTGACCTGCAAACAGTATGCTAACTTCCGCAATATACAAATTTACAACTGAACTCACATCATATCGTCTTTTGTATTACAGTCTACCTATCATGCCCTCTTCCATGGTACACATTTTGCACTGAAAAATTTTGAGACATACAATTTGACCATCGGGTCCTCATGTCTCCTGTGAAACTATTGTCACCCCATTTTGAAGCTCGTATGTCTGCTTTCCATACTTCACCATTTCTTCTAATTTCTTTTGTGCATCGTCAGGTTGGCTGGTTCAAGAAATATCCAATTCCTAATCGTTGTTTCCTATGCCCACACCCTTTTCATTTAGCAATTAGTAAGTATATACAAGATCTTATTTCTAAGTATGCAATTAGCAAGTGTTAATGCTAAACCATGATTTGAGGAGATCTCCCATTCATACGCATAAAACAAAAAATTTCGGATGGTTATATTATACCTTCCGAATGTTAATTTCAAACATCATGGAATGTCATTTGCACATCGTCGGGTTGATCCGTTCATGAAATCTTCAATCCTCAATTCTGAAAAACGAGTCTGATCGACCGTTTCCCTATTCCATACTTAGCCACTTTCCCAGAATTCCGCAAATATACAAACCGAACGCTGAACTACCCCATCATGCTCTCTTCTGTTTTACACGTTTTGCAATCAAAAATTACGATACATAGAATTTGACCGTTGGANTTCTGCAATATACAAATTTACAACCGAACTCACATCATAGCGTCTTTTGTATTACAGTCTACCTATCATGCCCTCTTCCATGGTAAACATTTTGCACTGAAAACTTCTGAGACATACAATTTGACCATCGGGTCCTCATGTCTCCTGTGAAACTATTGTCACCCCATTTTGAAGCTCGTCCGTCAGCTTTCCATACTTTTCCATTTCTTCAAATTTCTTTCGTGCATCGTCAGGTTGGCTGGTTCAAGAAATATACAATTCCTAATCATTGTTTCCTATGGCCACACCCTTTGCATTTATCAATTAGCAAGTATATACAAGATCTTATTTCTAAGTATGCAATCAGCAAGCGTTAATGCTAAACCATGATTTGAGGAGATCTCCCATTAATACGCATAAAACCAAAATTTCTGGATGGTTATATTATCCCTTCCGAATGTTAATTTCAAACATCATGGAATTTCATTTGCACGTCGTCGGGTTGGTCCGTTCACGAAATCTTCAATCCTCAATTCTGAAAAATGAGTCTGATCGACCATTTCCCTATTCCATACTTAGCCACTTTCCCAGAATTCCGCAAATATACAAACCGACCGTTGAACTGCACCATCATGCTCTCTTCCGTTTTACACGTTTTGCAATCAAAAATTACGATACATAGAATTTGACCGTTGGACACTCACCTCTCCTGAGTATCCTCTGTAACCCTATTTTGAATCCCGTCCGACCACTTTTCATACCTTTCCATTCTTTCCTTGCTCTTCCTCGTCTCTGTGACCTTCGTATTTGTCTATAATAAAAAAAAATGTTTATATATATATCTTGTTTCTAAATATGCAATTCGTGACCTTTAATTCTAACAACTCATCGTGCATGAACCGTATAGATTGTCATTGATGGGCGAAAGGCTCGAGGAGATCTCCTATTAATATGCATTAAACCAAGATTTGAAAAGGGTTATATTATGCCTTCCGAGTGTTGATTTCAAAATTATGAAATGTCGTTCGCACGTCGTTCGGTTGGCACGTTCACGAAACCTCAAATCCTTAATTTCTCTTCGTTGTACCCACCACCTTCACACTTCTAAATAAGCAATAAGTAAGCTTTACTACTAATAGCTCATCATGCAACACCCATAGAGATTGTCATTAATGAGTGAAAGGCTCGAGGATTTTTCCCATTCATAAGCATTGAACCAACATTTGCGGAGAGTTATATTATCGCCTCCAACTATTCATTTCAACCATCGTCTGGAGCAAACAAACGTTCTCATAAACCTATGGCATCAACTCAACGACAGTTCTATGGAGATACAGTGAACATCTTCGAGTGCGAGGACCAAAACTTCCAATAGTCCAGGGCATATTCTTATTACCCATCCCCTACCGCCTAGAACGAAGTAATTTGGACCTTTGGGATTGCTCGTGCAAGCTGTGTCCTTGAAGTTTTTGACTGTAAGGAGCTGGTCTCTTGGTGCGCCGATAAATTTATTTCAGACCAAATAATTATTCCACTGTGGGATCGCTCTTCTATTTCTTTGTCACCTCAGGTATTCTGCCAAATGTTGTGATTGTAGGAGCCAACATTGACGTTCAAAGAAGATGATTGCAAGCAGTTCCTAAGAAATCATAATAATGAGTTGGACCTCTTGCCCCAGTTCTTGGAAGACCCGATGGTAGCTCCTGAAGATATCACAAGCTTGTAGGTTAGTTCATTTAGAAATCCATACCAAGAAATTGTCTGGCTATTTACAAGAATAACAAGACAGGAGTCCACAACAACTATTTCCCAAATGGCTCTTTATATTATGTATTTCACAGTCAAGGAACAAGCCATTGTTTATTGGGGCAAGCTAATTTCCCATGAAATCTGTTCCCAATTTTCAAGATTCAATAAGGAGAAAAATCGTTATATGTCATCTTACTTGGTTTTTGCGATAACACATTGCTGCCAGTTTCCAAAACTGTCTCTCTCCAAGAAGGTCAACTGAGAATTCGACCCAGTAACGTTCTAGTACCAGCCTTGTGGAAGCACAAGGCCTCTCACTGTTTTTATGAGGTTTTTAATGGATGTGTGTCTATTTTCAAAGTTTTGTTATTAGGAGAAGATGCTCCCCGCATATCTGACTAGGCAACCATGTTTTTGGATAGGAAGGGGGCACTTGAACATATGGATAATTACACTATGATAAGTATTTTTGGCTCCAGGGAAAAACCTTCTCTCCTTCCATGTCACATTATGGACATTATGTTTGTTACAGAAGTAGCAAGGAAACACAACTACTGGTTGCATCTATTCCAAGAGAAGAGAAAAAAATAGTTCATTCCTCTATCTTGGAAAGTCGGGGACTTCGTGTTGAAAAACGTCAACAAAATTGATGAAATCTCAGCCCATTTTAGCAACTTGAACCTAAGATATGCTGAAATCCTAAGAGGGTTCGACCCCAATAAAAAAAATTTTATAGCATTTACAAACACTTGGATTCGACAATTCTTTTTTCAAAAACACCTGCCCGAAAACAAAGACATTGACAACAACGCTCTTGTTTCTGATGCCAGTGACCTAGACACACTGCAAAGCACCAATGAATTGTACAAGCAACAGGGAAAAGGCCCCAGTGAGAAGAGTGTTCAATCGACGGATAACACTCCCAAAAGTATGACATCCCGGAGCATCACTCCAATGGCCCACCACAACAATAGAGCAACTCATAGTTATTCAAACAGAGNGTTTGACAAGAAAATAAAAAAAATGTGGGATAGACGGAACAACGCAAAATTGAGAGTGAGAAAATGGAAATTGAGCCCGATCTGAATAGCGCATTCCACCACCTTGATCATCCCGAAGACGTGATCCAGCATAGTCTTCCATTGGACATATCTGATACCGAAAATTTTGACAAAGATGAATCCTTCGTGTTCGAGAGCCCTGTTTTTGACATCCAGTCCAAAAAATTAATTATTAAAAAAAAGGATGTCAAAAATAAGAAAGAAAAATCCCGGTCAGAGGTTAACCTTGCGAAAATGAAACCATCCCAGATCTGTCGACTTCACATAGTGACTAGAGATGTTCTTGATGATTCCATTGGAGGCAGTAAGGTCGAGAATGCCAGACTGAAGGGTTGGGTCAAGGAATTGGAAGAAGCTTTGATTCCTATGCCATTGTTTGCCAATCCTTTGGCAATAGCCATGTCTACCACCCTTGCAGCCAAGCTAAAAGGATCCTCCAACCTCCTCGCATCATGTAGAGGATATGTGGAGAATAATATCAAGAAAATAATGGAATTGATTACTGAGGCATGAGAAACATCACAAACCATGACTTCCCTTGGAACGAGAGCACATAATTTGCTCGAACATTTGCAGGCAGATTTAAAAGATGAGGAACATTTCTATTTAGACAGGGTCCTTCCTTTTGGCACCATTGTCAACAACATGACAGAAACAAGAAGAAGACAACAAGATCTCCCATCCAAAAACCAGATCGGTCAATTAAATGCATGTTGGAAAGAAAAAGTAAAGAACCTGCATCTCATTGTCCAGTCATGTGAACAAGCCATATCAAAGAAAGAAAAATTATTCACAAAGATGACCAGAATAGACTTAGCTGAAAGGACCAACGACTTCCAAGACTGCAACTTAATCGTCAACTCCTTTCCCTTAACTAAGAAAGCCTTTGATAAACAGGTTGATATTTTTAAGGCGTTGTCTTTGGAAAATTTTTACAACATCCTTGAATATGGTCAAGATGACGTCGACAACTGAATAGTCGACTATTCGGTACAGAATCAGGAAATTGATCAGGCTTTGCATAATCTTTCTATCAACTTCATGAAATTAGAAAATGAACTTTTCAACATAAAAATCCGGAATGAAATCAACATTGCCCCAATGAGAAGCTACATTGAAGAATGGCTAGAAAGGGAATTGAAGCAGGCCGCCGACGAAACGCAAGAGGCAGTTGCCACGATTCTAGTAGCGTTTGACAACATCAATGAAAAGACATCAGCAAGCAAATAGAAAAATGAGTCATATGTATTGTCATTGTAAGCCTATACTGATCACATCTTGCTTTCTTTATCAGCCCAGTTATTCCGTTTTTTTAAATAGAAATGTCTAGCCAAAGACTGATACCTTTCAATTTATTCTTTTCAAGTATTACACTCTACCATCATCCACTTCTTCTTTCTACAGTCCTATTTCTTGTACATATTTCTCTTACGATCCATGAGAGCCTCAATCACAGTCTATATGACAAACACATTTAAATTTCCAGGAATATGTAACAAACAATATTATGTTTTGATATATTTCAAATAAAACTATTTTTTTATCTCCTTTTATATTTATGTCCTCATAATTTTTTATCTTCCACTATGCTTATGGTTCATGGAAGCCCCAATCTTAGTCTATATGACAAATGCATTTAAATTTCTAGGAATATGTAACTTTAGATTATATACTTTCAAAAAATAAATGGGACTTTAGAGGCCACGTGTCATTTACTGCATGGATACCACATGTGCTTCATGTTGCTTGCCACATCTCCATTGTAGTTTCCATCTGCCTCTGCAACTTTCTTTCATCCCTGTACATTTATTCCCAATTCAACCCAGCAAAGACTACACTACCACGCAACACTTGTTTAATAATGTTTTAAAATTACCACAGGTTTGCCATTTGAGAAACATGCATATATGTTTTAAAAATATATTTATCAAATGTTTCACATTTGATACATAATCATTTATTATTTATTTTATGAATAATGCATTACATTTTAATTAAAAGAAAAATCCCCTTTGGAATATTTCAGGACTTAACATTAATCATGGGTTTATTGAAGTAAATGCTAATGTGGTTCGATACTTCTTGTTTCAAACATTATATTTTATGTTAACAAAATGTATAGCTAATGATTGAATGTTTCCTATCTTTTGTTGGAAAATAAACCTTCATTTTTTAAGAGATACACATAGATATTACATTTGGAGTTTTGTTCAATATTAATTTTATTTTTTTTTGTTTTTAATATGAACATGGTAAATTAATCTTTACTTTTAATACTGGATATTTTGTATTATTGATAATTTCACGTACTAAGTTGGATTACTTAGAGAAATTTGAACATAGCTTATATTGAATCTTAATCTTGGAAATTTGTTGGTACATGAACATTGGAAATACATTGAAATGAATGTTATTTTTTTTTTCTTTTTCATTTTTTTTAGCATTTTATTTTTTCAATTAATGCAAGCAATGATGAGTTATCATAATTTTTTGCAAAATCTTTAGTTATCTAGGTTAGATACGTGCACCTAATCTCTATAAATAATGATAGGGAGTTGTTGTTGAGCATTTAAAACCACGGTTTGGGATTAATACATGTAGGGATACATGAAAGTTCAAAAGGTTGCCTAGATATTGTATCTCACCCTATTGGAAATCTATGTAACCCATGTTGGTATCCACTCGAGTAGTATTGCATTAGACAACACCTGAACTCGGAGCTTCACTTCCATTTACCTTCGAGTATATCGGAAGTCCCCCTAAGTATCTTGAAACCATCAATTCAACCATTGGACTGTTACAATGCACCAAAAACAACATTCGAGAAGATTATTCTTTCGTACCATGGGTGTCTGAACCTACATGTATCTCTAAGGGTTGTAGCATATGGCACACCCTTGATTAAAGCCTTTTTCTGGTTTTTTTTTGGGGGGGGCTTGCCTAGAATATTTATTATTTCACAAGCATTCGAGTCTAATTGATCACAAAAAAAAACTTAAATGCATGATAAACACTTGAACAAAATTTGGCATACACTTGTGATCACTTTTGCTTGCACAAAAGAAATCCTAGCCTTTTTGCTCACATGTACTTAAATGATAAGCTTAGGATCTAGTTTAGGGATTCCTCCCTTAGATAGGAAACCATTCATCCAAAGCTAGAAGTGTTGGGCAAGGCTGTCGAAGTGACAGTGGGCAACTTGTCTATAGTATCATTAGGTTTTCCTCTTGGAGAGGTCGAACTTTTCCTCTAGGGAGGATCCGAGAGATAACAAATCCAATTGAAGAAGAAATAGTTGAGCTTTACACATCGATGTTGTTCCCAAGCCCACGTAGAATGACATCAGTGTTGTTCTTGTAGAAGTCTCGATTTAACTTGAATGATAAAAGATCCATATGAACTCTGGACCTATCATGAGCTCAGTTTAACCTAGATTACAAAAGATCCATCTTAACTTTGGATCTTCACTTCGATAGATCTACCTACATACAATGTTGCATTGCCCCTACACATACAACCTCCTCGACACAACCAAGTCTGCCTCACTATCGTTGCAAGATTTCCTCACTCACTACCGTTGCAAGACTGCTTCATTGTCGCACGCACTGTCAATCCCAAAATCATCAATTATACTGTATCTTAGTTGGTAGTAGTTACTGTTACTCTTCTTATTGTTAATTCTGTAGCTACATTACATTGCATCTTCCTGGTAGTAGTTACTGCTATTCTCGTTGCTAATTCTGTATCTACATTGTATTGTATCTTCCCTGTAGTAGTTACTGCTACTGTCGTTGCTAATTCTGTGGCTACCCCGTCTCCTTGGGAAACAAATAAAACCCTCCTAAAACGCCCGTTTTTGTCTTTAGAGATGGATACAGAAATGATCATAGAAAAAGAAGTGTGAGTAGACAGATCATAGACAAGTACGCGCCGAAGAGATGGATGAGGATATCCCTCAAGTTGCAACACTCGTTATATGATGATTTATATGCTATTATGTCTATTATTTCATCAATTGTAAATGCCAGAGAACCATTTGAAAACATACGCGGGGATAGCTCAGCTGGGAGAGCGTCAGACTGAAGATCTGAAGGTCGCGTGTTCGATCCACGCTCACCGCATCTGTCAATCATTAATTTAAAAGTGTGGTTTCATTATTTCATTGCTATATCTCCAAAATATTGACAACTATTTTTGTAGCGATAGGAATGATAGTTTTGTTGAGTTAAAAGATTAGGAATGTTGGTAGTGTGACAAATATTTTGAAATTGAGATCTAATATAGGTATAGGTTGGACAATCTAAGAGAAAATGTTTTTCATCTTTAACCCTTTTAGTGTCACAAAGGTAACATTCTTTCATCCCATGGCGTTTTAGGAATTGACCAATGTCTTTGTTCTTATTTTAGCAATGCTTATATTTTTCTTTACACTTGTCAAAACATAGTGATAATTTTAATCTTCTAGATTATGGTTGATTACATCCTTATAATACCTTCTTTTTTTTTCCCTCTAACTCTGTTAGACCACATTTTCTCCTTAAATTTTGATTTAATGATATTTTTAATAGTATCTTTATTCTGCAAAATGGTCTCTTCCATGACAAAATGAGTATGGTGGGATTTTATCTCTTTATTGCAATCTGGTAGTACTTGGTTTTATGTATAAGACTAAGGCTACATATTACTTGAAAGCACACGACTCCATTGTTATAACTACAAGATATAGACTTTCTTGTAAATACTATTTAGACTAAAACTACATTTTTTGTCCTATAGTAAGACATAAAATTGTTTTTGATTCGCTAAGAGTTTGTCTTCCTTCAACATAAGGAAACAAGATAACTTGTTTTTGATTCGCTAAGAGTTTGTCTTCCTTCAACATAAGGAAACAAGATAACAACCTAAGACCTAAGGCATGTGTCAAGAGAAAAAGTTTGCCCCTTACCAACCACCAACGGGTTATTTCATGTGGGTTGGTTTTCCTTGAATAAGGTTGATGACTCAACCAACATTCTTGGACAATAGCCAATAATGGTTGTGATCACTATCGATTGACAACTAAATTTTAATAGATTTTGCCACCTTAGAGTTAAAAAACAAAACGTGGTAAAATTTAATAAAGAAAACAAGATCAATTAATATAATTTAAATTATATACAATTTCAAAAAAAAAAAATCCAATTTTTTTTTTATAAAAAAACTAATGAATAGTTCTTAACATAAATTAGTGTGCCTTACACTTCAAACCAAGTACATGTAGACGTAAAACTAATGAAATACTTAATAAAATTGATAATAACCAATTAAACTAACCCCTTAAATTAAGTATTCCAAAATATATCCAATATCATAGATGTACACTCACTCCTTAAATATTCCTATTTCTAAATCAATTTGATAATATATTTTTTCATTATAAAGCAAACAAACATAGAGCTCAAAAAACATGTTATATGTTGCTTGATAATTTAATTGAATAAATTTTGAAAACTTTGTAACAAAACTTAAGGGTAAGTGACCATGTTACATGTTGCTTAATAATTTAATTGAACAAATTTTGAAAACTTTTAACCACACTTAAGTGTGCGCTCCAAGATCCTTAGATGATAACTTCTAAAAAGAATTAAGGTATAATGAATGCCTCAAAATAAAAACACTAAGAGGTACTCATAAGTATTAAGGTATAATGGATTCCCCTTAGTACTATTAGACAAAAGAAATATAATAACCCTAGCCAATTTCAAATTAGCAAATTCAACAAAACATTAAAACACTAATGTAGTTTTGTCAACCATAAATCATTCCATTTCTTTTTTAAAGTACCATCTTTTAGGACACAAGGCACAACTTATTAAAGAATCACAATTTAAAATGAAAACTTAAAACTCTAAACATAATGATAGTGTTAGAACTGGAAGAAGGCAACAAGCAATCAATAATGAATCTTATTTTATATAAACATTTGTTATTAGAGAAACTTTGAGGTTTAAAATAAATTATATAAGAAAAATAATAAAATAATAAAATTAAAGTTATGAAATTAAAAAAAAACAACAACTGTTTTTAATCTTATTTTCAACTTATGTTCTTATATATTTATTTATATGTAAAACTCATTCTTATTAAATAGATAATTAAATTTTACATTTAATAATTACTTACTCTAAATATTTTTTTTTATAGATTTACATTAAAATAAATTCATAATTAGGACATGTTTTATTTTTTTACTTAATAATGTTACTATATTTTTGTATTTATGTTTAAATAATTTCTTAATGATACACTTACAAGCATTTTGTTTTAAAATATTTGAAATTTAAAAAATAAAGTATTAAGTATTTATTAAAAATAACTAATATCTAATAGTAATATAATATTATTCATGGGATTAGATCCACTGGTAAGGGATGGTGAATTTCTTACTAATGATCAAGGTTCAATCCCTATGAGAGTTCATATCTATTTGAGGTTATTTTCTCGAAGGGGTTGGAGCCACTGGTACGGAATGATGAATATTTCACTAATGATCAAGGTTCAATTATTGTGAGGGTTTGTCTAATCCATTGATTTTCCATGGGGACACCTATAGGTAGTGGTTGAATATGTGAGAATTACATCACACTCCCAGTTACACCCATACAAGTGCATCAAATCCTATGTTCTTTCCATCCTTAAGATTAGACACAAGTCATTATGGCCATAAGTTTTTAAAGAATGATAAAGTACATTATCACCCAACATTTGAATGCTTGAAGGATTCCTTCACTAGTAACTAGGATTTCCCTATTCACCATGGATGCTTGTTCAACCTGAAGTTGGTGCTCTTACTGCTTGTTTTGTCTATCTCTTTAGGGTTAAAAATTTATCTATCCATATTCTCTGCTTTGATTGTGGTTTTATTCCAATGGAGAATGTTGTTTAATTTTTCCTCCTCTTAGGGCACTTCTTTAGGATTGTGAAACCAATCATTTTCATCTCCAAAAAGAATATGATCTCAAGCCTTCCTTCCAAGTTTGTCAAGAAGGCTTGATGGGATTTCAAGCTTAACCTCCCCTTTGAAGGTCCTAAGAATAAATCCATGTTATTTTCCAAGTGGATTATGATTGTGAAGTTTATGGAGGTATGGCCAAATTTTGAAACCCTAGAAACTTAGATCCACCAAGGGTGAGTTCCTCATCTAAAGGAGGGATCTAGTTCTATTTTTGTGGTAAGCGTTTATTTGATTTACATTTTTAGTTTAAAGAAGATCAAAGCATTTATTTGATTTCATTTTCAATTTAAAGATCATGATTTGATCTTTCAAAGCGACCCTAGTGTATGTACCTAGCGAGGATAATATCAAGTACCTATGGAGGTACCCAAGGCAGATAATGAATGTAATGTGGCAATAATCATGGAATACGCCCACTAGGTACTTATAAGGAATAACATAATAATGATGGGTAGTTGGCATAGACCCCAAGGAATACTCATGAGAAAGTATATATACATGAGTATCATTGTATTGGATATCTTGAGTATTGTATTGTATCAATCATAGCTTGTGGAGTGATTCCTTCCTAAAGGAGTATTTGATGGTGTTACAGTACCTTAAGGGTTCTCTATATTCGTGTGTCTATTATTGTGTGAATGCATTTTATGATTCTAAAGTTAAGGGTTATTTTTTTTTATCTTTTATCTGCTAAGGTTCATTACAATATTATACTTCCCACCAAACATGTTGAAAAGCTAAAGTAGAGCTTATGCTAGCCGAAGTGAAATCTCAGTCATTCGATCATCTGAAGTGGACCTGAGCCGTCAGATCATCCGAAGTGAACCTCAGGCATCGGATCGACCAAGTGAATCTGAGTCGTTAGATATCGTAAGCTCAAGAGGAGGAAATCTTGAAACTTGAGATTTCCGAAGCCCGAATAGTTGAAGAGACAAGAGTCGTCAATATGCAAGGGGACACATGCCAACAGATCGCGAGATCTGAGTAAAGTGTAGTGGGGTTTTAGTTGAGATATGAGATTTTCGAATCCCAAAGATCCGAAGAAAATATGGACCGCCAGATCTAGAGGATACGTGGCATGAATCCATGGACTCTGGGTAAAGTCCCGAAGTGATTTGTAGCCATCAAATCTAAGAGAGATGTGGCATAAATCCATGCACTTTGGGTAAAGACCCGAAGTAATCCTTGATCGTTAGATCAGGAGGACACGCGTCATTGGATTATAGCCTTCGGATAAAAATCATTGGGAAAAAGGGTGAAATTTGAGATTTAAAATCTCAGAAGTTCGAAGACCCGGAGGATATCTCAACCATTGATCGAGAAGAGGGTCGTAAGACCGTTGATCCAAGTTGAAAGGTTGAACACCTAAAGTGAATGCAGGACCATTGATTTGAGGACAGGTGTCCGCAGATCGTCAACTCCAGAAGATTGACATACGGAGGAAAGCTGGTTTGATATTTCAAAAGTCTGAAGTCTGGAATTGCGAAGGAGATCACAGTCGTTGATTTAAGAGGGACAGATCTAGTCCGTAGAGTTGAAAGGCACATATCTAAACCATCAGTTTGGGCAGTATCGTCAAGATCGCGATATCGACGATCCCGTATCATTGCGAGGACAGGAGTTGTGCGGACTTTAAAACGTTGAGGGCAGGCCGCAATCCATACCGTGGTTTTGCCAAGATGACACGTGAAAGCTCGAAGAGAATTGCGGGATGAAAAGTGGGTTGATCCCAAACCGCTTTTGGTCACGCCCGCAATCACATGGTCATGCGAGTTCATCACCCAAGGTCACATTGAGAGGGGGCTTATCAGAAAAAGAGCTAACGCCCAATACTCTGATATTTCACAGGAGAGCAAAAGGGAAGGTTGTGGGTGTTGTTAGACCTGCACCAAGGAGCCGAAAGGGCCCGTGTTTAGATACAAAATGGAACCATTAAGGTTCCAGAGAGTCACTTGACTCAAGAATCAAAGATCCTAGACCGGGAGGTCACGCAGCCCTTTGGGGAGAAGGAGGGGTCTGCATCATGAAGGCCCAGAGGGATTGTTGTTGGGTAAAAGATAAAAGCCTATGTATAAACCTTCCATATGCTTCACCCAGGGATTCTCCAAGAAAAAAATGAAACACTTATCTGTAAGAAAAGGGGGACCCATAAGAAATATGAATATGAATTCTTAAAAGGTTAGTTGGAGGATAGGAGGTCTCATCACAATCTGACCTATCATGTTCATGGATATCTAGTGGAATGAAATTACCATCATCTGGTCACCAAGCCAGGGTAATGGCTCTCAGTTGCATGGTTGAGAGAAAGGGGGTCTCATCACAACCCAACCTTGTCATTTCCACTAGGTATTTGTGGGTGACACTGTCATTATCTGGACACCACGCTAGGGCAGTGGCCTTCAACTTGTCCTTAAATTATGAAATAGACAAAAAATGGAAAAATGATGGGCTTGGAAAAAGTGCATTGCAAATGAAGATACCACACACCCTCTACAAAGGCACCCATGAATGAGACACTACAACCCCTTGTATGTCATGAATCCCATGCCCATTGAGTCTTGACCCTTAACCACTTCACCCACTTTACATGGCTTAGAGAGGAATCTCTTGGAAACTCTCCTTGACCTAGGGAAAGATCTACCAAATAGGACACCTTGTCAACCCTCCCATATTCAAGCTTGACAAGTCGCATAATGTCTTTGAGCACTTAATTGTTTGACATGGTAATCTTTGATGCACATGCTTAGGTGGCTCATTTATTGATTTGATTTACTTATCATTATTCTATGACTTGATATCATTGGAGGGCATGCTTACTTTTCTTTGTAGGACCTACTTGGTGGATGGTTTTGGAGGAACAAGCCTAGCTTGGGCTTCCATGGGGCTTGAAGCCCACAGGTGGATGCCAAGGGCCCGCATGTCGGATGAGAGAGATGAAACCTCAGAAGCCTAGAAGATGACTTGGACGACATAACATATCCCACACATGCCAAAAAAAATTCCTAGGAGAGGTAAAACGTTACCTTTAGAGGCATGACGTTACCTAGGGGGGTTAGGGTTTGGTGGTGAGGTTGATATGCATTGGCACAAAGACGTTTTGAGGAGGTTGAGGCTTTGACCATAAAGGAATTTACTTGGATGCTTGACATGTGGCTTTGGGAAGCCTTCCTACACTCCTCCATCCACAACGACTTGCTCCTAGTGCCAAAACGTCCCCTAAAGGGGTGACGTCACTCTAAATTAGGGTTTCCTTTTGTGTAAAAGTGAAATTTAAGTGAATTGTTTAATATTGTTTTGTAAAAGGGGAAATATTAGGGTTGTTGACCCCTAGACTTATGGTTTACCCTAATATTATGTTGAAAAACTATCTTAGTGACATTTTGTATAAATAAGAGACCATAAGATCTCATTTTAACATAACTCTCCCTCTTGTGAGAAGTACTTGGACTGAAATTTTCACTATCTTTGGCTAGTTCTCTCTCTTTTCACTTGTTTATGGCTATTTCTTGGATTATTGGTTGATGGAAGTGATGCGCTAGCCTTGGAAGGCTATTCTCTAGCTTTTATGGTGGTTTGTCTTAGCTTTTTTCCTTGGATTGGTAAGCTTTTTACATTGTGCTATCATTTATTATTCAAGTCAAGGTTAATTTACTAGAGCTAGGTGGGAATTATAAGGGCATGCACCCCCACCATTGTCTCCATCATTTCATGCTTACATGTTATTGCTTTAAAAGGGGTTTGCTAAGAGAAGTATAAGGGCATACACCCTCTTAGCTTAAACCCTAACTAGAGATACTTTCCTTGGGGAGTAAAAGGATTTACACCCCCAATGAGGTAGTACCTCTAGCTATTTATTTTCTTGACTCCATTAACCCATTTTTTAAAGGCACTAGTCATTTACTTGTTGCATTGGAGAAATAAATTGTTTCCTTGGTAAATGTGATTTTTTCAAGCTTTAAAGTTGTCTCTTTGGGAAAGTGTTTTTTTAGCCTTTCGATCCCTTTCCTCATTGAGGCATCCCCTTTCAATCACAATTTCTTGATTTTTTTACAAAACTAACCTACAACCATTAGGGATACAGAAAAACTAATTCTCTAACCCCTAATAACTCCTAAACTAACCCTAGGAATTAGCCCTAACTTTGCTCTCACTCTCTCTTAGGCCTAGCGCACATATTGGGCTAGTTAGAGGTGTTTTCTTGTGGATGATTTTTCTGTTGTTATGCTTGGTTTTATACAGCCATAAGAATGATAATATCACTATAAAAATCTTTTGTTTTCAACCTTGTTTTTTGTGCTAAATTTATTGCTTGATCATTGGTGAGTTGGGCTAGCTTTCACTAGCTTTATCTCTTGTTTATTTATCATATACCTAGCACTTACATTGCAGACTTTGTTATATTTATTGAGCTGATATAGGTGGATATCGGTGGCCACCCACCTATTCCAACTAGCTCAAAACAATCTTCTGGCAATTTACTATTTTTAGCAGTTTTCCAGTACTATTTTGGGGGATCAATATGAGTTTTAGGGGAGATTCATTTTCGGGATCGATCACCTCAATGATAGCCAATGGCTCATATTTATCCCCCAAAATGAATCTCCTCAACGATACCTTTCCAACGAGATATCATGTACCCAAAACGGAGATCGTATGCCAAAGTTACGCCTCGGGGAAGTTGATACACCAAACTACCCAAAACGGGGTCCACAAAACCGTTGGATTTTCATCTTCCGAGGTTGGGGTTTTGGATTTTCTTTATGTTAAAAATGTATTTAGAGCCTCATTGTAATCATATTCTTGTGAATGAGCATAGCCTTCACATCTCTTCTCAGAGATAAGCTGCCACCATTCTAGCGAGTTCATTCACTCTGTATTTTTACAGTTCTGTACATTTTGCTCATTAATAGAAATTGTGTATTACTGTATCTATGTGTTATATCTGATATATTATGTTATATTATTGGATATCTGATATATCTATGTACATTTATGTATTATATCTCCACTCTCATTTCGTGGAAAAAATAATCTGGATCATGACCTGATATATATCATTTGTTTTTGCTGCAATTAGGGATAGCAAGCTTAAATTGCTTATCCAACTAACATATTACATCATATGATTTGTTTTCTTTGTGTCTCGGGCAGGTATTCACACTTGACAGGTTACTGAACTCATTTCTCAACCCTTGAACTTTCTCAAAACTCTTTTCCAAGCTCTCCATATCATTTAAAATTGACCTCTAGGGACATCCATTCATACTTACCATTTTCCATCCCATTTCCCCCTAGGGTCACTGGGATTCCCCCTTTGAGGTGACTACCTCATCTCTAAAGTGACAGGGACACTTGCCTAAGGTGAAAGTGGGTAGGTTACCCCCTAGTTGTCGCCATTTTGGTGGTTGGGTCGGGCTTTGCCCAACCTACAACTTGTGCAATAACATAAGGTGTATGGATTAGAATGGGAGACTATAACCTTAGGGCACAATAGTATCTTGTCTAATCAAGACAAGTAATGAAAACCAAGGACCTACAAGAAGGGTTTCCTCAAGGGAATATCCTTCACCAACAATATCAACTATAACTTGAATATAATGCTTAAAACCCTTACCAAGGAACCAAAACAAAAAAATAAAACAATGGATTAAGCACTTACCCAAGTTAACAAGTGAAGGACGGAACAAACCATAAAAAAACCTCCTCTCCATGTAGTTAAGTAACACTTCAAATGGATCGATCTTGCTAGCTATGTAGAAGTCTTGAACATTCACAACAATATCTTTGATGAACCAAGAAAAATAACCAAGAAAGAGAGAGCTCCAAAATTGACACAGAAAAAATCTAAGAAAGATCTTCTATTAATAGCTTGTACAAATGATGTCCAACAATTCAAAACAATTTGGAATGAGAGAAGTGCCTCTATTTATAGATGAGGACTCTAGCTCCTCATTTTTTATTCTCTAAATTAAACCTAAGAAAATAAAGTAAAAGTGAATTGTCATCCACATAAACAAGAAAACTAAGTTCAAAATACAAATAATAATGTCACAATATACATAAAACCCTCATGAAAGGAGACATTGCCCTTTAAAGAGGAGAGACCAGCCTTGGATTCTCAACATTCAGCCTTGGATTCTCAACATTCCCATGAAAAAAAAGCCTCAAAACATACTTAGGAAGCTTCCCAAGCAAGTAAACCTTCAACGTCTCACTTCCTTTAGTGCAATGAACTCATGCTTCCTAAGAAAGTAAACCTTCAACGTCTCACTTCCTTTAGTGCAATGAACTCATGAAAATGTGGGACAATACCCTTGAAGGTGTACGGATCATTAGAATGGGATAGTGAGTCCTCATAACATGTATTTTAAGTTATGTCCACATCATTAAAAGTACTTTAAGTGAATGCCACATCATCCTATTAAATAATAATCCTTTAAAAGTCATCTAAAAGTATCCATGACTGTCATAAACACTTAAAGTATAGGTCAGTGATCCAGGTGGATATCGGTGGCCACCCACCTCTTTCGACTGGCTCAAAACAGTTTTCTGGAAATTTTGGCAATTTACTATTTTTAGCAGGTTTTAACTTTCGGGGCCATTTTGAGGGCCTAAATGAAGGTTTTTCGAGATAGAGGTTTTCAATCATAGCTAAAGGCATGATTGAGACCCAAAAATGAATCTCCTCGACGATACCTTTCCAATGAGCTATCATACGC
>JASDQU010100069.1:268073-302814 GCA_032191745.1 Picea mariana | reverse complement strand
CCAAAATAGACTTAGCCGAAAGGACCAACGACTTCCAAGACCGCAACTTAATCATCAACTCATTTCCCTTAACTAAGAAAGCCTTCAATAAACAGGTTGATATTTTTAAGGCGTTGTCTTTGGAAAAGTTTTACAGCATCCTCGAATATGGTCAAGATGGCGTCGACAACTGAATAGTCGACTATTCGATACAGAATCAGGAAATTGATCAGGTTCTGCATAATCTTTCTATCGACTTCACGAAACTAGAAAATGAACTTTTCAACATAAAAATCTAGAATGAGATCAATGTCGCCCCAATGAGAATCTACATTGAAGAATGGCTAGAAAGGGAATTGAAGCAAGCCATCGACGAAACGCAAGAGGCAGTTTCCACAATTCTAGTAGCGTTCGATAACATCAATGAAAAGACATCAACAAGCAAATAGAAAAATGAGTCATATGCACTGTCACTGTAAGCCTATACTGATCACATCTTGCTTTCTTTATCAGCCCAGTTATTTCAGTTTTTTAAATAAAAATGTCTAGCCAAAGACTGATACCTTTCAATTTATTCTTTTCAAGTATTACACTCTACCGTTGTCCGCTTCTTCTTTCTACAGTCCTATTTCTTGTACATATTTCTCTTACGATCCGTGAGAGCCTCAATCCCAGTCTATATGACAAACACATTTAAATTTCCATGAATATGTAACAAACAATATTATTTTTTGATATATTTCAAATAAAACTATTTTTTATCTCCTTTTATATTTATGTCCTCATAATTTTTTATCTTCCACTATGCTTATGGTCCGCGGAAGCCCCAATCTTAGTCTATATGACAAATGCATTTAAATTTCTAGGAATATGTAACTTTAGATTATATACTTTCATAAAATTAAATGAGACTTTAGAGGTCACGTGTCATTTACTGTATGGATACCACCCGTGCTTCATGTTGCTTGCCACATCTCTATTGTAGTTTCCATTTGCCTCTGCAACTTTCTCCCATCCCTGTACATTTATTCCCAATTCAACCCGGCACTAACTACACTACCACGCAATGCTTGTTTAATAATGTTTTAAAATTACCACGGGTTTGCCATTTGAGAGACATGCATATACGTTTTAAAAATATATTTATCAAATGTTTCACATTTGATACATAATCATTTATTATTTATTTTATGAATAATGCATTACGGAATTAACATTAATCATGGGTTTATTGAAGTAAATGCTAATGTGGTTCGATGCTTCTTGTTTCAAACATTATATTTTATGTTAAAAAAATGTATAGCTAATGATTGAATGTTTCCTATCTTTTGTTGGAAAATAAACCTTCATTTTTAAAGAAATCCACATTGATATTACATTTGGAGTTTTGTTCATTATTAAAAAAAAATTGTTTTTTAATAAAAAAAAGGAAAAAAAAAAACATGGTAAATTAACCTTTACTTTTAACACTGGATATTTTGTATTATTGATAATTTCACGTATTAAGTTGGATTACTTAGAGAAATTTGAACATAGCTTATATTGAATCTTAATCTTGGAAATTTGTTAGTACATGAACATTGGAAATACATTGGAATGAATGTAAATTTTTTTTTTTTTTAATTTTTTTTTAGTATTTCATTTTTTCAATTAATATAAGTAATGATAATTAATATAAGTAATGATAAGTTATCATAATTTTTTGCAAAATCTTTAGTCATCTAGGTTAAATACGTGCACCCAATTTCTATAAATAATGATAGGGAGTTGTTGTTGAGCATTTAAAACCACGATTTGGGATTAATACATGTAGGGATACATGAAAGTTCAAAAGGTTGCTTGGAGATTGTATCTCACCCTACTGGAAATCTATGTAACCCATGTTGGTATCCACTCGAGTCGTATTGCATTAGACAACACCTGAACTCGAAGCTTCACTTCCATTTACCTTCGAGTATATCAGAAATCCCCCAAAGTATCTTGAAACCATCAATTCAACCGTCAGACTGTTACAATGCACCAAAAACAACATTCGAGAAGATTATTCTCTCGTACCATGGGTGTCTGAACCTACATGTATCTCTAAGGGTTGTAGCATATGGCACACCCTTGATTAAAGCCTTTTTCTGTTTTTTTTTTGGGGGGGGGGGCTTGCCTAGAATATTTATTATTTCACAAGCATTCAAGTTTAATTGATTACACAAAAAAACTTAAATGCATGATAAACACTTGAACAAAATTTGGCATACACTTGTGATCACTTTTGCTTGCATAAAATAAATCCTAGCCTTTTTGCTCACATGTACTTAAACGATAGGCATAGGATCTAGTTTAGGGATTCCTCCCTTAGGTAGGAAACCATTCATCCAAAGCTAGAAGTGTTGGGAAAGGTTGTCAAAGTGAAAGTGGGCAACTTGTCTATAGTATCATTAGGTTTTCCTCTTGGAGAGGTCGAACCTTTCCTCTAGGGAGGATCCGAGAGATAACAGATCCAATTGAAGAAGAAATAGTTGAGATTTACACATCGATGGTGTTCCCAAGCCCATGTAGAGTGACATCAGTGTTGTTCTTGTAGAAGTCTCGATTTAACTTGAATGATAAGAGATCCATATGAACTATGGATCTATCATGAGCTTAGTTTAACCTAGATTACAAAAGATCCATCTTAACTTTGGATCTTCACTTCGATAGATCTACCTACATACAACATTTCATTGCCCCTACACATACAACCTCCTCGACACAACCAAGTCTGCCTCACTATCGTTGCAAGATTTTCTCACTCACTACTGTTGCAAAACTACTTCATTGCCGCACGCACTGTCAATCCCAAAATCATCAATAAAACTGCCCTTCACAATCATGTTGACCGAAACTTGTCTCAAGAGAAACTCACCCAACTCTAAACTCATCGCAGAACTCCACAAGGCAACACAAGTTGTCTATCGTGCCATAGACTTGGCACTATGTAGGAGCAACTTGGCTCCTTAAGTGAGCTCTCTCCTCTTGGCCTGAATCGGCCTCAGATGACTTGTTGTTGTCGTCTCGAACTGAGTTGTGTTTGTGTGTTTCTAACTCATCCACCGCTTAGTCATTTATTGGGTTCGTCCACATCCCCCAACTTAGGTTAGTTATTTTTATTTATTAAAAGTTCGGCAATAATAGTAACTGGAAAAATAAAGATTCAAAGGTGGACGTGCCGGAGTGGTTATTGGGCATGACTAGAAATCATGTGGGCTTTGCCCGCGCAGGTTCGAATCCTGCCGTCCACGTCTTTATTTTCACATACTCGGATTTAGATTCCGAATGTTTATTTTTATGTAACTTGGCTTTTCATATTGTCTCAAATTCTGCTGTCCACGCTTGACTGTTAGATTCACATTGTTTATTACATCAAATTTTAAGGGGAGGTACTCGGTTAGATTCTCATGGAAAACATTACACTCTGTGAAGCTTTTAGAGTGGAAACAGGAAAAAACAAAAATTTTAGAGTGTGAAGATAGTAGGGACAGTTATGTAAGTATCTTGATAAGTAGTTTTTGGAATATTTTATTCAGTGCAGAGACAGTGGAGAAATTGGGAGAGCTCATCATCAAGCTGAACAGAAAAATCGCTAAAATACAGAAAATCAATGTGTGAGGCGGTCTGTCCCATAGACTATAGTTAACCTGGTAAACGTTAAAAGAATTTATTTATTTCTTTCTATATCTTCCTGATAGTAGTTACTGTTACCTTTTTTGTAATTGTATTTTTTAGAGTCAGATTGCTTATTAATTCCAACTCATTACACTGTATCTTAGTTGGTAGTAGTTACTGTTACTCTTCTTATTGTTAATTCTGTAGCTACATTACATTGCATCTTCCTGGTAGTAGTTACTGCTATTCTCGTTGCTAATTCTGTATCTACATTGTATTGTATCTTCCCTGTAGTAGTTACTGCTACTGTCGTTGCTAATTCTGTAGCTACCCCGTCTCCTTGGGAAACAAATAAAACCCTCCTAAAACGCCTGTTTTTGTCTTTAGAGATGGATACAGAAATGATCAGAGAAAAAGAAGTGTGAGTAGACAGATCAAGTTGCAACACTCGTTATATGTTGATTTATATGTTATTATGTCTATTATTTTATCAATTGTAAATGCTAGAGAACCATTTATAAACATACCCGGGGATAGCTCAGTTAGGAGAGCGTCAGACTGAAGATCTGAAGGTCGCGTGTTCGATCCACGCTCACCGCATCTATTACCTTAAAAGTGTGGTTTCATTATTTCATTGCTATATCTCCAAAATATCGACATAACTATTTTTGTAGCGATAGTTTTGTGGAGTTAAAAGATTAGGAATGTTGATAGTGTGACAAATATTTTGAAATTGAGATCTAATTACGTCGAAAGACGTACACCTATTGACAATGGGCACATTTAATGATCTTTTAATCTTAAATATTCATGGTATCGTTAGCAATTGAAGATGCTGGTATATTCTTAGTCGTCCTCCCAAATCAATGAATAAGATTTACTGTTCATAACTTCCTTGCATTTATGAATGCATGTGTTAACATGTTTACTTTTTCACATTTACCTAATCATATTAAAAAATCACTGTAAGACCATGTGATTGCCACGTTAAGATGATTAACACGAATTAATATCTATGCAAGATTTTATTGCCACGTTTCAATAATTAACAGTCACTACCTTAAATGGATTGCACGTATTAACTTGGATGTGAAGCGTGGCCAAGTTTGGCCTGTGTTTCTGGCCTACTAAGGGTGGAGCTGAATCGTGAACCGTGGCCACGTTTGGCCTAGGTGGAGTTGAATTGATATATTTTCTGGCATTTCTGGCGTTTCA
Source organism: Picea mariana (assembly GCA_032191745.1). NCBI lineage: Eukaryota > Viridiplantae > Streptophyta > Pinopsida > Pinales > Pinaceae > Picea > Picea mariana. The sequence continues at coordinate 297,984 of JASDQU010100069.1, read as the reverse complement.
TGTTACCGAGCCAGTAAGACAAGCTATCTCGGCCACCCCTCACTTTAATTCTTTTCACTTAGACCAGTCTGAGAATTGTGATGAGAAGAAACCAACCACAGTCTCGGAGAAATCTCACAGCGATGTCCACAGCTCCGGCCATGAAGAGAACGTGGAGCTACCCGATAGCCATCACGAGCTTTTGTTGCCCTCGGTTATGTTAAACGACAGGGATTGCTCTAGTGCAAGCTCAGCACATTCATTCCGATAAAATTAGCAGCAGTGGCAGGTTCAAGTCTGGGTCTAGATACGATGGTTTTAACGCTGATATGCTTTTAGCTATGGTAATAACTCCCCCTAATGGCTATGCTACTGCTGGTTGTGGCGAGATTCGATCCCTGAGCGGGCTCTCTGTTGACGATAATAAAGAATACTGGAGCAATATGTTTAGTGTATGTAATTCTCTTCCTAATGGCAACCACAGTGGTATGATGATTAATACATGCATGTTAATACATGATCTTAATCATAGATTAATACATGATCCTAAGGTATGATGATTTCTACTTTACTGTGTTTTATATATGGTTATCTTTGTATTTATTTGAAACTTAAAATACATTTTATCTGCATAGAATTACTTTGAACATTAATCATTAATACAATACAGGAACCTAGTTATGAAACGGTGATACTTAACAATGTTTACTAACTAACATAATACAGGAAATCAGAGATAGTTCTGGAATGGTGATCCCTTTCGGCGTTCACCATCCACTATGCATGTGGATGTGCTAGTATAGGTATAGGTTGGACAATCTAAGAGAAAATGTTTTTCATCTTTAACCCTTTTAGTGTCACAAAGGTGACACTCTTTCATCCCATGGCGTTTTAGGAATTGACCAATGTCCACTTTCAATATGGAGCTCGTGAGAATTTGTTCTTATTTTAGCAATGCTTATATTTTTCTTTACACTTGTCAAAACAGAGTGATAATTTTAATCTTCTAGATTATGGTTGATTACATCCTTATAATACCTTAATTTTTTTTTCCCTCTAACTCTGTCACACCACATTTTCTCCCTAAATTTTGATTTAATGATATTTTTAATAGTATCTTTATTCTGCAAAATGGTCTCTTCCATGACAAAATGAGTATGGTAGGATTTTATCTCTTTATTGCAATCTGGTAGTACTTGGTTTTATGTATAAGACTAAGGCTACATATTACTTGAAAGCACATGACTCCATTGTTATAACTACAAGATATAGACTTTCTTGTAAATACTATTTAGACTAAAACTACCTTTTTGGTCCTATAGTAAGACATAAAATTGTTTTTTATTCGCTAAGATTTTGTCTTCCTTCAACATAAGGAAACAAGATAACAACCTAAGACCTAAAGGCATGCGACAAGAGAGAAAGTTTGCCCTTTACCAACCACCAATGGGTTATTTCATGTGGGTTGGTTTTCCTTGAATAAGGTTGATGACTCAACAAACATTCTTGGACAATAGCCAATAATGGTTATGATCACTATCGATTGACAACTAAATTTTAATAGATTTTGCCACCTTAGAGTTAAAAAACAAAACATGGTAAAATTTAATAAAGAAAACAAGATCAATTAATATAACTTAAATTATATACAATTTCAAAAAAAAAAAAATCCAATTTTTTTTTATAAGGAAACTAATGAATAGTTCTTCACATAAATTAGTGTGTCTTACACTTCAAACCGAATACATATAAACGCAAAACTAATAAAATACTTAATAAGATTGATAATAACCAATTAAACTAACCCCTTAAATTAAGTATTCCAAAATATATCCAATATCATATAGATGTAAAATCACTCCTTAAATATTCCTATTTCTAAATCAATTTGATAATATCTTTTTTCATTATAAACCAAACAAACATAGAGCTCAAAAAACATGTTATATGTTGCTTGATAATTTAATTGAATAAATTTTGAAAACTTTGTAACAAAACTTAAGGGTAAGTGACCATGTTACATGTTGCTTAATAATTTAATTGAACAAATTTTGAAAACTTTTAACTAGACTTAAGTGTGCGCTCCAAGATCCTTGGATGATAACTTCTAAAAAGAATTAAATAATATCTTTTTTCATTATAAACCAAACAAACATAGAGCTCAAAAAACATGTTATATGTTGCTTGATAATTTAATTGAATAAATTTTGAAAACTTTGTAACAAAACTTAAGGGTAAGTGACCATGTTACATGTTGCTTAATAATTTAATTGAACAAATTTTGAAAACTTTTAACTAGACTTAAGTGTGCGCTCCAAGATCCTTGGATGATAACTTCTAAAAAGAATTAAGGTATAATGAATGCCTCAAAATAAAAACACTAGAGGTACTCATAAGTATTAAGGTATAATGGATTCCCCTTAGTACTATTAGACAAAAGAAATATAATAACCCTAGCCAATTTCAAATTAGCAAATTCAACAAAACATTAAAACACTAATGCAGTTTTGTCAACCATAAATCATTCCATTTCTTTTTTAGAGTACCATCTTTTAGGACACAAGGCACAACTTATTAAAGAATCACAATTTAAAATGAAAACTTTAAAACTCTAAACATAATGATAGTGTTAGAATTGGAAGAAGGCAACAAGCAATCAATAATGAATCTTATTTTATATGAACATTTGCTATTAGAGAAACTTTGAGGTTTAAAATAGATCATATAAGAAAAATAATAAAATAATAATTAAAATAATAAAATAAAAGTTATGAAATTTTAAAGAAAAGAAAAAAAATTGTTTTTAATCTATTTTTGACTTATGTTCTTATATATTTACTCATATGTAAAACACTTATTGAATAGATAATTAAATTTTACATTTAATAATTACCTACTCTAAATATTTTTTGATAGATTTACATTAAAATAAATTCATAGTTAGGGCATGTTTTACTTTTGTACTTAATAATATGTTACTATAATTTTGTATTTATGTTTAAATAATTTCTTAATGATACACTTACAAGCATTTTGTTTTAAAATATTTGAAATTTAAAAAATAAAGTATTAAGTATTTATTAAAAACAACTAATATTTAATACTAATATAATATTATTCATGGGATTGGATCCATTGGTAAGGGATGGTGAATTTCTTATTAATGATCAAGGTTCAATCCCTGTGAGAGTTCATATCTATTTGAGGTTATTTTCTCGAAGGGGTTGGATCCACTGGTACTGAATGATGAATATTTCACCAATGATCAAGGTTCAATTATTGTGAGAGCTTGTCCAATCTATTGATTTTCCATGGGGACACCTATAGGTAGTGGTTGAATATGTGAGGATTGCATCACACTCCCAGTTACACCCATACAAGTGCATCAAATCCTATGTTCTTTCCATCCTTAAGATTAGACACAAGTCATTATGGCCATAAGTTTTTAAAGAATGATAAAGTACATTATCACTCAACATTTGAATGCCTGAAGGATTCCTTCACTGGTAACTAGGATTTCCCTATTCACCATGGATGCTTGTTCAACCTGAAGTTGGTGCTCTTACTGCTTGTTTTGTCTATCTCTTTAGGGTTACAAATTTATCTATCCATATTCTCTGCTTTGATTGTGGTTCTATTCCAATGGAGAATGTTGTTTAATTTTTCCTCCTCTTAGGGCACTTCTTTAGGGTTGTGAAACCAATCATTTTCATCTCCAAAAAGAATATGATCTCAAGCCTTCCTTCCAAGTTTGTCAAGAACTAGAAGGCTTGATGGGGATTTCAAGGTTAACCTCCCCTTTGAAGGTCCTAAGAATAAAACCATGTTATTTTCCAAGTGGATTATGATTGTGAAGTTTATGGAGGTATGGCCAAATTTTGAAACCCTAGAAACTTAGATCCACCAAGGGTGAGTTCCTCATCTAAAGGAGGGATCTAGTTCCATTTTTGTGGTAAGCATTTATTTGATTTACATTTTTAGTTTAAAGAAGATCAAAGCATTTATTTGATTTCATTTTCAGTTTAAAGATCGTGATTTGATCTTTCAAAGCGACCCTAGTGTATGTACCTAGCGAGGATAATATCAGGTACCTATGGAGGTACCCAAGGCAGATAATGAATGTAATGTGGCAATAATCATGGAATACGCCCACTAGGTACTTATAAGGAATAACATAATAATGATGGGTAGTTGGCATAGACCCCAAGGAATACTCATGAGAAAGTATATATACACGAGTATCATTGTATTGGATATCTTGAGTATTGTATTATAGCAAGCATGGCTTGTGGAGTGATTCCTTCCTAAAGGAGTATTTGATGGTGTTACAGTACCTTAAGGGTTCTCTATATTCTTGTGTCTATTATTGTGTGAATGCATTTTATGATTCTAAAGTTAAGGGTTATTTTTTTTATCTTTTATCTGCTAAGGTTCATTACAATATTATACTTCCCACCAAACATGTTGAAAAGCTAAAGTAGAGCTTATGCTAGCTAGTCTTAAGCTAAGGTGAGAAATACATATTTTTCACGTGAAAAGTTATTAGTTGAAACTTTCACCAAGATCTTTAATTTCATTTCAAATATGTACAATTTGACTATTACTTAAGTTCAAGTTGAGTCAAAATGTGGAAGCTCAAAGATCACATAGGGTATATGAAGAGTTGTAGAAGTTGGGATGTCAATAGTCATGAATAAACTTATAAAAGGGACTATTACATCCTAAATTAACAACCTTGTAATAGCTCCATTTGTGGTGCTAAGGAGGTGAGAATGCTTGGGAAATGCACCACTCTCACCTCAATACCTTTCCCCTTCACTTTAGGCCAGCTCCTAGAAGTCACGGGGGGTATCCCATTCTAAGTGAAGTAAACCTATCAAATAAGTCATTGTCTTGTGAAAGATTCACTTCAACAAACAACACCTCGATATACAATTAGATATACCAGTGTTGATAAGTGATAAGATGCCTTGGAGAATATCCAATAGAAAATAAGAGCATAAACCACCCCAATATAACGAGGTTTCAAAGCTAATTATTACGTGTTTATTCTTAAATAAGAAATAGCTTCTACATTAAATACAAACTAGCATTGACAAATTACAAGCTTAATCAATATGTAATCATGAACTTTGCATAAACTTGTAAGAATTGATGGTGATTCCCCTTAGGGTTTCACCAAGAGAATCTCCCAATAAAAGATAAACATAATTATCAACTAGGAGATCGACTTCACAACTAGATATATTATATAAACTTGAGAAATAATCTAGAAATGAAGTGTAGACTAGGAGAGAGTTATAATACATTGTTGAAGCACCAAACCCTAACCTTTAGGGTTTCACGAAATGTGATTTCTAATGCAATGAATTAATTTATAGATTTGAAGAACTCCTTAAATCATCCCAAAAGATGTTAGAACAATCCTTTAAGCACAATGAGGGAGGGACAATTTTCCTTCTTAGGGATATAGATTAACAATGAAGCATAAACCCTCTTATAATATGTCTAGAAAGCAAGATATAACATTAATCATTCAATAGACAATAAATGAATATTTTTGTATGTTTTTTTCTTTTGTATATATTTTTTATTTTTATATTTTAGAAAGCAAGGAAGAAAATGATTTTGATTTAGTAACTTTGGCGGTTGGTTATTGGGAGTTAGACTTAGTTCCTTGTCTCCACTTAGAGATTTATGGGGTCAAGATGTATGCCCCTCTAAGAATTGGTTATTGAAGGTGTTATCCCCATTTTTTGGGATAACTAAGGAGATTATGTCTCGAGGCCCTCAGGTTGCAAATATGGAGTGTTGAGAGACTGCATGACTAGCAATATCCTTTTGCACATATAGAGATCCTTCTCACCACCATAGAGGTCGTAAATTTTTAGATGGAATACACCACATCATCTAGCTTCGGAGCTGCAATGGACCTTTCTCCATGAGGTACAAGTCAAGTATTATGACGAGTTTCATTTCAATATTTGAGGCATTTGAGTATGTTGTATATTAGACTACTTTAGATTTCATGATATATGCTTGGACATTATGCATTTTTTTCTGCTTCACCTTGGTGGTTGACATTATTCCCTAGTAAGTGATATTCCCTAGGGATGGGTTTGCTACTAAGAACTCCCTTGAATTTCCATCGTACCGTTCTCGAGCATACTTACCATTTTTCTCCCCATTTCCTTATCTCTTGGGATTTTAGGGTGTATTGACCCAAGAAGGGGTTGTCCCTCATTCTATGGGAAGAAGGGGCTAAAGGCCTAGATAGATTTTTGTTGGGTAAAAGATAAAAGCCTATGTATAAAACTTCCATATGCTTCACCCAAAGATTCCCCAAGAAAGCAATGAAATGCTTATTTGCAAGAAAAAGGGTACCCACAAGAAATATGATTATGAATGCTTAAAAGGTTAGTTGGAGGATAGGAGGTCTCATCACGAGTCGACCTATCATATTCATGGATATATAGTGGAATGAAATTACCATCATTTGGTCACCAAGCCAGGTTAATGTCTCTCAGTTGCATCACTGAGAGAAAGGGGGTCTCATCACAAGCTAGCCTTCTCATTTGCACTAGGTATTTGTGGGTGACACTGTCATTATTTGGACACCACACCAGGGCAGTGGCCTTCAAATTGTCCTTAAATTATGAAATAAACAAAGAATGGAAAAACAATGGGCTTGGAAAAAGTGCATTGCAAATGAAGGTACCACACACCCTCTACAAAGGCACCCATGAATGAGACACTACAACCCCTTGACCTAGGGAAAGATCTACCAAATAGGACACCTCGTCAAACCTCCCATATTCAAGCTTGACAAGATGCATAATGTCTTTGAGCACTTAATTGTTTGACATGGTAATCTTTGATGCACATGCTTAGGTGGCTCATTTATTGATTTGATTTACTTATCATGATTCTATGACTTGAGATCCTTCGAGGACATGCTTACTTTTCTTTGCAGGACCTAGTTGGTGGACAATTTTGGAGGAACAAGCCTAGCTTGGGCTTCCATGGGGCTTGAAGCCCACAGGTGGATGTCAAGGGCCCACATGTCGAATGAGATAGATGAAACCTCGGAGGCCTAGAAGATGACTTGGACAACATAACATATCTCGCACATGCCAAACATTTTTCCTAGGAGAGGTAAAACGTCACCTTTAGAGGCATGACGTCACCTACGGGGGTTAGGGTTTGGTGGTGAGGTTGATATGCATTGGCACAAGGAAGTTTTGAGGAGGTTGAGGCTTTGACCATAAAGGAAGTGACTTGGATGCTTGACATGTGGCTTTGGGAAGCCTTCCTACACTCCTCCATCACAACGACTTGCTCCTAGTGCCATAACATCCCGTAAAGGGGTGATGTCACTCTAAATTAAGGTTTCCTTTTGTGTAAAAGTAAAATTAAGTGAATTGTTTAATATTATTTTGTAAAAGGGGCAAAATTAGGTTTTTTGACCCCTAGTCTTATGTTTTAACCTAATATTATGTGGACAAACTATCTTAGTGACATTTTGTATAAATAAGATATCATAAGATCTCATTTTAACATAACTCTCCCTCTTGTGAGAAGTACTTGGACTGAAACGTTCGCTATCTTTGGCTAGTTCTCTCTCTTTGCATTTGTTTATGGCTATTTCTTGGATTATTGGTTGATGGAAGTGATGTGCTAGCCTTGGAAGGCTATTCTCTAGCTTTTATGGTGGTTTGTCTTAGCTTTTTTCCTTGAATTGGTAAGGTTTTTACATTGTGCTATCATTTATTATTCAAGTCAAGGTTAATTTGCTAGAGCTAGGTGGGAAGTATAAGGGCATAAATGCCCACCATCGTCTCCATTATTTCATGCTTACATGTTATTGGTTTAACAAGGGTTTGTTAAGAGAAGGATAAAGGCATACACCCTCTTAGCTCAAACCCTAGCTAGGGATACTTGCCTTGGGGAGTAAGAGGATTTACACCCCCAAGGAGGTAGTACCTCTAGCTCTTTATTTTTTTGACTCCATTAACCCATTTTTTAAAGGCACTAGTCATTTACTTGTTGCATTGGAGATATAAATTGTTTCCTTGGTAAACGTGATTTTTTCAAGCTTTAAAGTTGTGTCTTTGAGAAAGTGTTCTTTGAGCTTTTGTCTCCCTTGCCTCATTGAGGCACGCCATTTCAATAACAACTTCTTTCTGATGTTACAAAACTAACCTGCAGCCATTAGGGATGCAAAAAACTAACTCTTTAACCCCCTAATAACTCCTAAACTAACCCTAGGAATTAGCCCTAATTTTTCCCTCACACTCTCTTAGGCCTAGCACACCTATTGGGATAGTTAGAGTTGTTTTCTTGTGGCTTATTTTTCTGATGTTATGCTTGGTTTGATACAGCTATAATATTGATAATATCACTGCATAATTTTTTTTTTCAGCCTTGTTTTTTGTGCTAAAGTTATTGCTTGATCATTGGTGAGTTGGGCTAGCTTTCACTAGCATTATCTCTTGTTTATTTATCATATATTAGCACTTATATTGCATCCTTTGTTATATTTATTGAGATGATATATATCATTTGTTTTTTCTGCAATTAGGGACAACAAGATTGACTTGCTTGTCCAACTAACATATTACATCATATGCTTGGTTTTGTTTGTGTCTCTGGAAAGTATTCACACTTAGGAGGTTACTCAACTCATTTGGAAACCCTTGAACTTTATCAAAACTCTTTCCCAAGCTCTCCATATCATTTAGAATTGACCTCTAGGGACATCCATTCATACTTACCATTTTCCATCTCATTTCCCCCTAGGGTCACTGGGATTCCCCCCTTGAGGTGATTACCTCACCTCTAAAGTGACAGGGACACTTGCCTAATGTGATAGTGGGTAGGTGCCCTCCTAGTTGTTGCTATTTTGGTGGTTGGGTCCAGCTTTTCCCAACCTACAACTTGTGTGATAACATTTTTGGCACCATTTCCAAGAAGGATTTTGAATCCTCTTCGGAACCCTAACGACACTTTGGAGAGCTATCCCAAAGCCTTTACCCTAGTTTGTCCAATGAATCCATCCAAGGAACGTTCCCTTTCCACCTTTATTGATGAAATCTTCTTGAATCTCATCTGGCAACTCCACCTTCCACGAACCCACCTTTCCCCCTTATCCATTTCCATCCTTTGATGAGCCTTGAGCTCATCTGGCGAATCCATTAAGGTATTAACCTAAGTAATGGAACCATGGCCTCACGGGACTTATCATGGGCATTCCATAAGGTTTATCCCTCCTTTGATGTTCAGGATATTCCCGAATATCCAAATCATTTCTCCCTAGAGTGGAGGGAAAGCTTCCCTAAATTTAATGGTGATCTAGCTCTAGCAGTCACCCATGTTGTCAATTATATGAAGTATGTTTCAAGCCTAGATGTGCTACATGAGGATATGCTAATGAAAATTTTTGTAACTTCACTGGAATCAAGTCAAAGGGGTTTTCTTGCACATTCATGTGATCCGAAGATCATCCCCTCTTCTACCAAGATTATTGAAGAATTTCTCAAGCACTATCGACCAACTACCCATAATTTGCAAGATACTTTCCAAGAGCTCAAAGATGTTATTTGCAGAGAAGGTTTTCATGTAGATGAGGACGATTAAAAGATTGAAGAATATCCTGATGAATAAGATCCAGATAATACATATGATGAAGTATCTGCCCTTCCAATTGGCGAGGACATCCATACCTATGCTTCTCCTACACATCAAGAAGAGAACATGTTGAGTTATAATCCTTTTGAAAATTTTGATGATGCTTTGTTCCATGATTGTGGAAATGAAGAAATCCACCAGAAGGATATCGACGAAATTTCTCTTGCAGAAGGCATGAACGAGACATTCTTATCTATTGTCCCTTTTGAAGAAGATGAAGTTGTCTAGTCTTGTGAAGAAGTAATCAATTCCTATGATGCAGACAAAATCATGGAACAACCCTCAAATATAGTTGACGATCAGATTGATGATTTCATACAGATTGGGAGATGTAGATTGGATTTTGATTGTTTCATATTTGATGGAGATCATATCTACGACATTAAAGGCACATCTCAGATAAAGGATACATAAAGAATTTATTCAGAGGATTTCTTTTTACATTTGTATGGTCCATATATGTGCCAACCTGATGATGATATGGTTACAGATTTGTTCCATCCATTCAAGGATGACCTAAAGCAACATTTTCAGGATGATTTTCAACCATCATGCTCAGATTTTGATAGACACCAGGTCGTGGCAAAACCAAATCAGTCCAATGATCACACTACCAAACGAAAATATTTTCATGTTAAGATTTTGAGTGAAGATTCGCAGATGAAGAAGTGATGTTTCTTAAGGCCGAGGGAGGATTTTTTCTCTAGATGAGAAGTTGTGTCTTACCCTATTTCCCCTTGTATGGGAAACCAACTGGGTTCCTTGGGATCTTTTATACTCTCTCAGCCTTCAGGGAGTAGTGATTTTCTAAGTGAAGATGAAGACAATTCGTCGTCTACATATGGTATCCCTCTTCAGAAATAGATTGATCAGGCTTGTGGCTACACTTTCCGGCAGGATGGTCAGGCTGATGGTTTCTCTTTACAACAGATTTCCTCCGTCCCACCCATCTCCATGAGTTTTATTTTATGATTGATTATATGTGTATTTATAATCATGATTATTATTTGCTTGACTTGTCCTTATTGTTTTACATGATTAATCACACGGGGACATACTTTGATGAGATGATCAACTAGTTGCACCAATTGTATGACTTCACCTGACATCACCCATCACCTGATCTTCAGGGCCCCAAGGTCCCAAGTAAGTAGATAGGTCATCTTGCTTTCCCCTGCATTTGCATCTTGATTGCTCATATTAGTTTAGATGCATTTCATATTTCATATTTCTCTACATGCAGATTGATTTCATTCTTAGTTTATAAGAAATTTTAAAAATTTCAAAATTTGTCTTTTCTAGATTAGCTTTTATTTTGTATTTTATATATATGGATCAAGGGTGATAGCACCACCCTAGATACTTTGATCCCTTTTTCTGAGTTTTGGAAGGCACATGTCTACCAAGAGATGTTGTGGTTCTCATGCACTCTACGATGAGGACATGTCCCCAAGTAGGAGCCATATGTTATCCCCATTTTGTGGGATAACTAAGGAGATTATGTCTCGAGGCCCTCAAGTTGCAGATATGGAGTACCGAGAGACTACATGACTAGCAATATCCCTTTGCACAGACAAATATCCTTCTCACCACCACAGAGGTCGTAGATTTTCATATGGCATCCACCACACCAACTGCCTTCTGAGAGGCAATGTGCCTTGCTCCATGAGGTACAAGTCAGGTATTATGGTGAGTGTCATTTCAATATTTGAGGCATTTGAGTATGTTGTATCTTAGACTGCTTTAGATTTCATGATATATGATTCAACATTATGCCTTTTTCCCTACTTCACCTTAGTGGTTGACATTGTGCCCTAGTAAGTGGTCTTCCTTAGGGATGGTTTTGCTACTAGGAACTCCCTTGAAGAGCCATCGTATCATTCTCGACTATAATTACCACTTTTCCCCCCCATTTCCTTATCTCTTTGGATTTTAGGGTGTATTGACCCAAGAAGGGGTTGTCCTTCATTCTATGAGAAGAAGGGGATGAAGTGATGTAAGAGCATATTTCTGACTCGATAGATCTGTTAACAAATCAACACGTCAACACACATTTGGAGATAGGGAGAGGCATCAACCCTCTCGTTTTCAAAATCTGAATTATAAAATTAAGTTAATTTATGTGTAAGGTCGATAAATGCCAAAGCCATGCCTTTGGACAAGTGTGGATGGGTTCATTGAAATAATCAACTATAAGAAGGTCCAGATCCATGTCAGGTCTAGATCTTTGTTCAATGTAATGATTCATAGGGTTAAGGTGTCTTAATGGAAATGTTGATGGCACTAAGGTTGTGGAGAGGATAAGCTCATAAAGCCCTCTTTTGTAAAAAAAGAGATATCTTTTGTATAGAGAGGAGTTTTTTTTATTAGATTAGAAGAGATAGGAAGTAGAGAGGAGAGCGAGACTCTGTTGCAGTCCAAGCTCTTGTACACAGTTGTAAACAAACATTGATATTAATACGAAGAAAGGCACTTTTTCCTGCATATGATGTCTATTTATGTTATCTGTGCTCTTTGAATGATATCTGTATATGTTCACATATGTTGTAAATGTATATGTTAGTTTTCATCTCTAGGATTAAGATAGACTTCTTAATATTTGAGAGTTGTTGAATTATTTGGGTTTTTTAGGTTGTGCAAGGAGTGCATGATAGAGTGTTGAGGACTCTATGAGATGGTGCCAAGAGCGCACATCTGAGTTATGTGTTAAATTCAGGATGAACGTGCTTGGAGGGCACACCAGAATAATTATATACTCAAGAAGGAGTCTCAAGGTTGTTGAATACCTTGAAGGAAAATATGTGTAGGAGATAGCACAATCAGAGTTATTGAATACTCTGTTTGCTTTGCAAGATGTGCATTGCGTAGGATAAAGGGAGTTAGTTGAAAATAACTTTTCTTTCAGAAGTTATAAAACCCAGAAGGAAGAGTTAAATCAAGAATCAAAGCAAGGCTTGTTTCAAGTCTCAAGCTTAGAAGGGATAACACTTTTCAAAAGTGTCGACAAGATCCAAGAGTCAGACTCGTAGGAGGAGCAAAGGTTCGAAACCTTTGAAGACTGATAAATCTTCTAAGTCGGAAGAAATCATAAGCTCAGGAGGAGGAGCGACAATGGTCGTTGGATCATAGAGAAAAGGATCAACAGTCATATGATATGTGTAAGGTGCATGAGCCTTAACGCTTCACACGCACAGGAGAGAGAACCTATCAAGGTTTGAGACTTGAGATTTATGAATCCCGAAGAGCCGGAAAGTCGAAGTGAAATATCAGTCATTCGATCATCTGAAGTAGACCTAAGCCATTGGATCGTCCGAAGTGAACCTTAGGCATCGAATCAACCAAGTGAATCTGAGCTGTCAAATATCGTAAGCTCAGGAGGAGGCAATCTTGAAAATTGAGATTTTCGAAGCCTGAATAGTTGAAGAGACAAGAGTTGTCGATATGTAAGGGGACACATGTCAACAGATCGCGAGATTTGGGTAAAGTGTAGCAGGGTTTCAGTTGAGATATGAGATTGTCGAATCCAAAAGATCCGAAGAAAATCTAGACCGCCAGATCTAGAGGATATGTGGCATGAATCCATGGACTCTGGGTAAAGTCCCAAAGTGATTTGTAGCTATCGAATCTAAGAGAGACATGGCATAAATCCATGCACTTCAGGTAAAGACCCGAAGTAATCCTTGATCTTCAGATCAGGAGGACACGCGTCAGTGGATTATAGCCTTCAGATAAAAATCATTGGGAAGAAGGGTGAAGTTTGAGATTTGAAATCTCAGAAGTCCGAAGACCCGAAGGAGATCTCGACCGTTGGTCGAGAAGAGGGTCCTAAGACCATTGATCCAAGTTGAAAGGTTGAACACCTAAAGTGAAGGCAGGACCACTGATTTGAGGACAAGTGTCCGCGGATCGTCAACTCTAGAAGATTGACGTACAGAGGAAAGTGGGGTTTGATATTTCAAAAATCTAAAGTCCAGAATTGCGAAGGAGATCATAGTCGTTGATTTAAGAGGGATGGATATGGTCCGTAGATTTGAAAGGCGCAGTTCTAAACCGTCAGTTTAGGTAGTATTTTCAAGATCACGATATCGACGATCCTGTAGCATTGCGATGACAGGAGTTGTTTGGACTTTAAAACGTTGAGGGCAGGCCGCAATCCATACCATGGTTTTGCCAAGATGACACGTGGAATCTCGAAGAGAATTGCGGGCTGGAAAGTGGGTTGATCCCAAACTGCTTTTGGTCGCGCCCACAATCGCGTGGTCACGCGAAGTCATCACCCAAGGTCACATCAAGAGGGGGCTTATCAAAAAAAAGCTAATGCCCAATACTCTGATATTTCATAGGAGAGCAAAAGGGAAGGTTGTGGGTGTTGTTAGACCTGCACCAAGGAGCCGAAAGGGCCCGTGTTTAGATATAGAAGGGAACCATTAAGGTTCCAGAGAGTCGCTTGACTCAAGAATCAGAGATCCTAGACCGGGAGGTCATGCAGGCCTTTGGGGAGAAGGGGGGGTCTGCATCATGAAGGCCCAAAGGGATTGTTGTTGGGTAAAAGAGAAAATCCTATGTATAAACCTTCCATATTCTTCACCCAGGGATTCTCCAAGAAAACAATAAAACACTTATCTGTAAGAAAAAGGGGGACCCACAAGAAATATGATTATGAATTCTTAAAAGGTTAGTTGGAGGATAGGAGGTCTCATCACGATCCGACCTATCATGTTCATGGATATCTAGTGGAATGAAATTACCATCATCTGGTCACCAAGCCAGGGCAATGGCTCTCAGTTGCATGGTTGAAAGAAAGGGGGTCTCATTACAAGCCAACCTTCTCATTTCCACTAGGTATTTGTGGGTGACATTGTCATTATCTGGACACCACGCCAGGGTAGTGGCCTTCAACTTGTCCTTAAATTATGAAATAGACAAAAAATGGAAAAACGATGGGCTTGGAAAAAGTGCATTGCAAACGAAGGTACCACACACCCTCTACAAAGGCACCCATGAATGAGACACTACAACCCCTTGTATGTCATGAATCCCATGCCCTTTGAGTCTTGACCCTTAACCACTTCACCCACTTTACATGGCTTAGAGAGGGATCTCTTGGAAACTCTCCTTGACCTAGGGAAAGATCTACCAAATAGGACACCTCGTCAACCCTCCCATATTCAAGCTTGACAAGTCACATAATGTCTTTGAGCACTTAATTGTTTGACATGGTAATCTTTGATGCACATGCTTAGGTGGCTCATTTATTGATTTGATTTACTTATCATGATTCTATGNTGAAAGATCTACCAAATAGGACACCTCGTCAACCCTCCCATATTCAAGCTTGACAAGTCACATAATGTCTTTGAGCACTTAATTGTTTGACATGGTAATCTTTGATGCACATGCTTAGGTGGCTCATTTATTGATTTGATTTACTTATCATGATTCTATGACTTGAGATCCTTGGAGGGCATGCTTACTTTTCTTTGCAGGACCTACTTGGTGGACGGTTTTGGAGGAACAAGCCTAGCTTGGGCTTCCATGGGGCTTGAAGCCCACAGGTGGATGCCAAGGACCCGCATGTTGAATGAGAGAGATGAAACCTCAGAGGCCTAGAAGATGACTTGGATGACATAACACCAAAAAAGTTTCCTAGGAGAGGTAAAACGTTACCTTTAGAGGAATGGCGTTACCTAGGGGGGTTAGGGTTTGGTGGTGAGGTTGATATGCATTGGCACAAGGACATTTTGAGGAGGTTGAGGCTTTGACCATAAAGGAATTTACTTGGATGCTTGACATGTGGCTTTGGGAAGCCTTCCTACACTCCTCTGTTGGCATGTTTTACAGGCAGTGTATGCTTGTCATTGATGGCAAGTACAGCAACAATAATGACTTGGGTACAGGAAGGATGTGCCAAGCGGGCACCAGAAGTATTTTGGCAAGACGATGCAGAACTAGCTTGACAAGATGAGAGTATGCCAAGGTATGCATGTTCATTTGATGCAAACAAGCAGGCAAGGAATACCAGCAGCGCAATGATGATCGAATAGCAAGATCGAAGTTTTGGTCAAACTTCATTTCGGAGTTTTTCGACTACTGGGATTTCAGTTACGGGGACATGGAGCGACAAGAACCCTTCGACATCAGTAGTCCCGAAATGCCAAAATGCGAAAACCCGAAAAGGCACATCACTCAGAATGTTGAATATCGGGATTTCGGTTACCGGGAGATGGAGCGACAAGGATCCTTCGTCATCAAGAGTCCCGAAGTGCCAAAAAGCAAAACGCCAAAATTCCAGAAGCAGGCACATCATACCAGGATTTCGGATACCGGGAGATGGAGAAGTCAGAGACTCTCAACATCAGGAGTCCCGAAGTGCCGAAATACGGAATCCCGGAAACAGACACATCAACAAACCACGTCAGCTAAGGACACATGGCACAATCAGGCAATGACAAGTGTCAAGTTGATTCAACATTTCAGGCACATGTAAGTCACCAATCAGAATGACATGTGGCAGCTATTCGACACATGTCAATCCACGTGTGACATCAGCAGGTTTACCTCACATCGGAACTTTCTATTTCAAAGTTTTACACAACAAGCAAAAACTCCACCATCACGATGTCCAGAACTCCGAAATGTCGAAAGGGACCATTGTGTGTCTCGAAAAACTCAAAGGGAAAAATGTTGAAATCCCGTCAACCGTCCATCTCAGTGGGTTATGTGAACCGTCCGATCACTTCGGAGATTTTGTGATCATGAATTTGATAATGCTAGAGTCATGATGACTCGAAAGGGAAAAATCCCGAAATCACGAAACCCGAAGTCGCGAAATGCCGATTCGTCGAAAAGAGAAACTCAGGAGTATGAACCATTGATCTGACTCCATTTCGGAGTTTCGGATATTGGAACTTGGAGGTGTCAAGAACACTTCACCACAGAAATGCCGAAATCCCGAAATGGGAAATTGCGATATACAGTTTCAAACTAGCCAGTGGTCACCGCATGTGGTCCCATGGGGGAAGGAGCTAGTATAGACAAGCTCCTTTGTTCCGTAGTTTCGGGGATCAAGACATGGAGTGTAACAAATCTTTACCCCGGGGATCCCGAAATATCGAAATGCGAATTGGCGAAATAAACGCAAGATCACATGAAGTTAATCCAATGGTGCAAGTGATTTTGGGCATGATCGGAGGGCTAATGTTGCTCCTCACAGTCTAACTTCTAGAAACCATTGATGGTCTCTGCCAGAGGATTCAAAGAAACCTCTGTGTGATCGCTAGAGGAGCTGAAGGGTCTCCAAGCTTCTTCCAGTGAATGAAGACGATTCTTAGAGGGACTGACAAGTGGATGAGTGTTGAAGTCTGTAACTAAAGTAGAAAGTATAAGCTCGACTATGCCAGAGAAGACGAAGAGTCTCGACTGCCAGAGAGGCTAAGGAATCTCAACATGACATCCAGTGATGTTGAACGCATGGGCAAACTGTCAGAGAAGCTGAAGAGTTTCCATGATGAACAAGCAGAGCACTCGACATGCAGAGGATGCAGAACCATGAGACACAGAGCATGCACAAGATGCACAGTGAGTATAAGAATATGGAACAAAGAAGAGATTGTGTTATTGTTGTTGGGTGTGATGCATGTGAAAAGAAGAAGGTGGAGTGCAGCAGTTGGGAGGCATAGAAGACAAATGGTGCATTGAAGAGGAATGGTGCATAGAGTACAAAAGATAGAAGAACAGAAAGTGCAAGGGATGCGTGCAGGAAGACTGTGAGGCAGACAGAGCAGCGAAAATATTGTAGAACAGTGATGAGACTGGTAAGTTGTTGTTAAACATTATATCACTGTAATAAGTTTTAGTAACACATATTGATGATCTAGGGTGGTAGGGAGGTGTTAGGGAGGATTGGTGTCCTCAGAGGTTCAAGTGGGTGCTTGAACACAGAGAGTTGTAGCTTCATTCTAGTTGGTGCTAGAGAAACCAGGGAGTTGGTGCTTCCTTCTAGTTGGTGCTAGAGAAACCAGGGAGTTGGTGCTTACTTCTAGTGGGTGCTAGAGAAAACAAAGAGTTGGTGCTCTCAGCAAGTTGGAGCTTGCAAAAACGGAGGTTGTAGCCTCACAATGAGTTGGTGCTCATATGTATGATAATGTAAAGAATGTAAATAATACTTATCATATAAAGAAGAAGAGGTTTTTACCATGTATGGGTTTCCTCGGGAAATATATATCTCTGTGTTTCTCATATATGTGACTGATGTTGAATGTGCCATTGTTTATTTCCCTGCATTATTGTGATCATCATTGAGTGCCTTGTAAAGATTTTAAAAGAAGCATAATTGTTTAAGCACGGGGACAATTGATTCACCCCCCCTCTCAGTTGTTCAACATCCTCCATCCACAACGACTTGCTCCTAGTGCCAAAAAATCCCCTAAAGGGGTGACGTCACTCTAAATTAGGGTTTCCTTTTGTGTAAAAGTGAAATTTAAGTGAATTGTTTAATATTGTTTTGTAAAAGGGGAAATATTAGGGTTGTTGACCCCTAGTCTTATGTTTTACCCTAATATTATGTTGAAAAACTATCTTAGTGACATTTTGTATAAATAAGAGACCATAAGATCTCATTTTAACATAACTCTCCCTCTTGTGAGAAGTACTTGGACTGGAATTTTCACTATCTTTGGCTAGTTCTCTCTCTTTGCACTTGTTTATGGCTATTTCTTGGATTATTGGTTGATGGAAGTGATGTGCTAGCCTTGGAAGGCTATTCTCTAGATTTTATGGTGGTTTGTCTTAGCTTTTTTCCTTGGATTGGTAAGCTTTTTACATTGTGCTATCATTTATTATTCAAGTCAAGGTTAATTTACTAGATCTAGGTGGGAATTATAAGGGCATGCACCCCCACCATTGTCTCCATCATTTCATGCTTACATGTTATTGCTTTAACAAGGGTTTGCTAAGAGAAGTATAAGGGCATACACCCTCTTAGCTCAAACCCTAACTAGAGATACTTTCCTTGGAGAGTAAGAGGATTTACACCCCCAATGAGGTAGTACCTCTAGATATTTATTTGCTTGACTCCATTAACCCATTTTTTAAAGGCACTAGTCATTTACTTGTTGCATTGGAGAAATAAATTGTTTCCTTGGTAAACATCATTTTTTCAAGCTTTAAAGTTCTCTCTTTGGGAAAGTGTTTTTTGAGCCTTTGGATCCCTTTCCTCATTGAGCCATCCCCTTTCAATCACAACTTCTTGATTTTGTTACAAAAATAAACTACAACCATTAGGGCTACAGAAAAACTAATTCTCTAACCCCTAATAACTCCTAAACTAACCCTAGGAATTAGCCCTAACTTTGCTCTCACTCTCTCTTAGGCCTAGCGCACATATTGGGCTAGTTAGAGGTGTTTTCTTGTAGATGATTTTTCTGTTGTTATTCTTGGTTTTATACAGCCATAAGACTGATAATATCACTATAAAAATCTTTTGTTTTCAACCTTGTTTTTTGTGCTAAAGTTCTTGCTTGATCATTGGTGAGTTGGGCTAGCTTTCACTAGCTTTATCTCTTGTTTATTTATCATATACTTAACACTTACATTGTATACTTTGTTATATTTATTGAGCTGATCTAGGTGGATATCGGTGGCCACCCACCTATTCCAACTAGCTCAAAACAATCTTCTGGCAATTTACTATTTTTAGCAGTTTTCCAGTTCTTAACTTATGGAGCTATTTTGAGGGACTAAACGAAGTTTTTTTAAGATCGATCACCTCAATGATATCCAATGGCTCATATTGATCCCCAAAAATGAATCTCCTCGACAATACCTTTCCAATGAGCTATCATGTACCCCAAACAGAGATCGTATGCCAAAGTTACGCCCCCGGGAAGTTGATACACCAAACTACCCAAAACGGGGTCCACAAAACTGTTGGCTTTTCATCTTCCAGGGTTAGGGTTTTGGATTTTCTTTATGTTAAAAAATTCTTTAGAGCCTCATTGTAATCATCTTCTTGTGAATGAGCATAGCCTTCACATCTCTTCTCAGAGATAAGTTGCCACCATTCTAGCGAGTTCATTCACTCTGTATTTTTACAGTTCTGTACATTTCGCTCATTAATAGAAATTGTGTATTACTGTATCTATGTGTTATATCTGATATATTATGTTATATTATTGGATACATGATATATCTATGTACATTTATTTATTATATCTCCACTCTCATTTCGTGTAAAAAATAATCCGGATCATGACCTAATATATATCATTTGTTTTTGCTGCAATTAGGGATAACAAGCTTAACTTGCCTATCCAACTAACATATTACATCATATGATTTGTTTTCTTTGTGTCTCGAGCAGGTATTCACACTTGAAAAGTTACTGAACTCATTTCTCAACCCTTGAACCTTCTCAAAACTCTTTTCCAAGCTCTCCATATCATTTAAAATTGACCTCTAGGGACATCCATTCATACTTTACCATTTTTCATCTCATTTTCCCCTAGGGTCACTGGGATTCCCCCTTTGAGGTGACTACCTCATCTCTAAAGTGACAGGGACACCTGCCTAATGTGAAAGTGGGTAGGTTACCTCCTAATTGTCGCCATTTTGGTGGTTGGGTCGAGCTTTGCCCAACCTACAACTTGTGCAATAACATAAGGCGTATGGATTAGAATGGGAGACTTTAACCTTAGGGCACAATAATCTCTTGTCTAATCAAGACAAGTAATGAAAACCAAGGACCTACAAGAAGGGTTTCCTCAAGGGAATATCCTTCACCAACAATATCAACTATAACTTGAATATAATGCTTAAAACCCTTACCAAGGAACCAAAACAAAAAAATAAAACAATGGATTAAGCTCTTACCCAAGTTAACAAGTGAAGGAGGGAACAAACCATAAAAAAAACTGCTCTCCATAGTTAAATAACACTTCAAATGGATCGATCTTGCTAGCTATGTAGAAGTCTTGAACATTCACAACAATATCTTTGATGAACCAAGAAAAATAACCAAGAAAGAGAGAGCTCCAAAATTGACACAAAAAAAAATCTAAGAAAGATATTCTATTAATAGCTTGTACAAATGATGACCAACAATTCACAACAATTTGGAATGAGAGAAGTGCCTCTATTTATAGATGAGGACTCTAACTCCTCATTTTTTATTCTCTAAATTAAATCTAAAAAAATAAAATAAAAGTGAATTGTCATCCACATAAACAAAAAAACTAAGTTCAAAATACAAATAATAATATCACAATATACATAAAACCCTCATTAAAATAAAGGGAACATTACCCTTGAAAGAGGAGAGACCAACCTTGGATTCTCAACATTCCCATGAAAAAAAAAGCCAACATTCCCATGAAAAAAAAAGCCTCAAAACATACTTAGGAAGCTTCCCAAACAAGTAAACCTTCAACGTCTCACTTCCTTTAGTGCAATGAACTCACGAAAATGTGGGACAACACCCTTGAAGGTGTACGGATCATTAGAATGGGATAGTGAGTCCTCATAACATGTATTTTAAGTTATGTCCACATCATTAAAATTACTTTAAGTGAATGCCACATCATTCTATTAAATAATAATCCTTTAAAAGTCATCCAAAAGTATCCACGGCTGTCATAAACACTTAAAGTATAGGTCAGGCTCCAAAAACAATGATAACAAGCTCAACAAGAGACCAATTTGGAGAGTGTTCTTCACTCTTTAACGTGGCATGTGTACATGTCTTTAACGTGGCATGTGTACATGAGAACCATGTGGACATAAATAGCCCCTGCATGCCTTGGAGAGTGTGGCTCATGTTTGGGACTCGTGAATTGTCTTGATTGGAGAACATGAAATTGGAGAAACATGTGTAGAATCACCTTCATGAGCCCATGGCCAAAGTGTGCTTATATATAAGAAAAGAGGAAAAGAGTTTCTTGTGGAGTATAAAATAGGTGTGCTAACTAATAGGTATGAAACTTTTATATAGTATATAAAATAAGTTAGTGGTTAGAGGCTATCATGTGTTTTAGTACGTTCACCTCAAGATGTTTGGATACCTACCTAGGACATAAATGTTTGATATGATGGGGAATTACTTTCATGAAGGAGTAGTTGATCGTAGCAATAAAATCAAATATCTTGAGAATGGGACTAGAAGGATGAGCCATGATCAACTATAGAAGAGGTTTGGGCTACCAACTAAACAAACAATTTTACATCAATCATCCTAACATAACCACATATAGTACATAGATACACCAATACTCACACTTTTGGCTCATCATGATGGTCACATCTAACAAAAAAAAGGTAGGGTACACTACAAAGAATATGAGGTGTAATATGGATCATTTCCCTCAAGCAAATGGTTCTCCTTTGTCATTGTAAGCAATCTTCATATGTTATAAATAGATGTTTATTGTGTTGATACTTTTGCAAACATTGATTGGTTGTAGATTATTATTTCATTTCCTAATTTTCTTGATACTTGTAGGTGTGAGAATTTCAACTTATGGATTATTCTCTTGCTTGCAATGTTTGTTCTTACATATCTTTTGATTGCTAACAATTGAAATGAAGTAGGTTGTTTCTTGATTACTCGTGGACTATTCTCGGTTACTTAGGGACTTTTTTATTTTGCATGGAATTTAATTGATGGACTGCAATTTCTCCATATCTTTTATGCTTAATCTCATTTCATGCCATGCGTGTTCTTTCCTCTTTTAGTTAGGATTTATCTATTTACATTTGCATCTTCCATTTGTTGCATTCCTTCCATTAATTAGATTAAAGAGCATATTAAAACATCAAATCCATATTATGACAATAAGGTTATAACCAGGAGGTTTTTCATTTTCAACAAAGAAAAGTTTAATTAAGCCCTTTCACGTACTAAACCTGTGAAATTGACAAAGGAAATTCATCCATATCAACATGTCAACAAACTTGTATTCCAATTTAGAGGATACATATCTTAGAGAAAAAAATATCACATTTAAAAAAATATATATACTTCCCATTATATAATACATCATGAAGATATGATACCTAAACTATTTGTAAAAAAATTAGAGAGAAATTATGGTGTATGGTTTGATATCCTCCTAGCATGTTCTACCACAAATTGAGATTCGATGGAAATAAAAATATAATGATGACATGGTATTCCCACATGTTATATATATTGAGCATCAAATTGTTATTAATTTAAACATGGATACTCTCAAATTGTTAAGCTTCTCGAGAGTACCAATAAATAATTAATTGCCTCAGAAAAGATTGATTAATTTTCAACCATATTTCCATGAACCAAAAAGTATACTTTCAAACCAACCCTTTAGGTGAGAAAAACCATGACATTATCATTTTTACTTTAGGTTTATGGAAATATCTATTGTTTAAAATAACTTGACTTAAATTCTAAACAATGTATTTTGACATGATCATCGATGGTGAATAATCACCAAAAGGGTCACATTGTGAGAGAAAGAATTTGGCCTTTGTCCCATCCATTGAATTCTTTTTTTTATTATGATTATTGATACAAGAAACCAACAAATGGAAAATAAAAATAGTAAAAATGGTGGTTTAGGGTGGAGTCTGTAAATGCAATTCTTACCTATCTAAATGTTGTATAGTAAAAATGGTGGTTTAAGGTGGAGTTTGTGGATACAAATTCCTACCTACCTAAATGTTGTATGACTTATTGTACACCTTGAGTCTTTTAATGAATCAAGTCCTTTGATGAGTATTTGCTTCATGTTTAAATGTTAGTGATTAAAATCATGAATTAATGTTAGTGATATATTCAATGTTTGCACTAGCTTCCCAAGCTGAGTGGTGGGTTTGACTTTTGAGTTTGGTAATATATTCATGGGAGGAGCCCATGATAAGGTGATGACCGGAAGTGTTGTTTGAGGGGTTGCAATGTGAGTATCATGGCGTATTTGTTCAACATGGTGGACAATGTCCACATCCAAAGTATCATTTAGATCATTTTGGTTTATTGGATATTATATATATATATATTTTAATTTTAAATAATTTTTAGTTTTTTCATTTTTAATTTTAATTTTGGTTATGTTTTCTTATAAGTTTATTTTAGTTTTTAATTTGATAAAATATATATATATATTACTTTTCTTTTAAGCTAAGTTTAGTGATATTTTTAAGAGTTTGAAAAATTTATTTAAGAAATAGAATGCTTACCTAATCTTACCTAATTTTAAGACAAAATGAAACAATGGTATATATACACAGTATACATAAAGATTAACCCTAAAAACTTTTAATTGGGAAAACCAATAAAACTTAGAGCCATGCCTCTTTCTGGTTATATTAACTTGACCATTCAAAATACAACATTTAGGTATTATGTGACATCAATTAACCATCATCTACCATGTGGTATTAGATTACAATGGGTATAAAACCATGGGTTGAAATCACCTAAAAACACATTAATACACCTATAACAACCTCTTGACCCTACAAAAACATGTTGAAATGTATAGTTTATACTTGGAAAAAATACAACACATCCAACAATCTCCCACTTGTTGAATACTTTGCAATAGGACCCACACAATCACACAACTAGTTGCTTGGGGCATTCAAGCCCATTGACTTCATACACTAATAAGACTTATCTTTACTCACGTACTTCATTAATGAATCTGCAACGTTTTTCAAGGTGTCAACTTTCTCCAACAATATCTTCTTGTCTTCAACCATGTCTCTAATAAAATGGTACTGCATCAAAATATGCTTTGTCTTAGAATGATACACAAGGTTCTTTGCTAGAGAGACTAAACTTTGAATCATGTCAGAATCTATCCTTATAGCTTTCTATAGGAGTTCAATATGTAAACACAGTCTTTGTAACCATATTGCTTCCTTAACCGCATGAGTGGTTTCCATGTATTGAGCGTTTGTAGTTGAGAGTGCAGCTATTGCTTGCATCTTGCTCATCCAATTCACTACTCCACTAAACAGGTTAAACAAATAACCACTTGTGGATCTTTGACAATCAAGATCTTGATCCCCTTCTGAATCAACAAAGACCTATGAATCTAATATTATGTTGTGTCCAAGGGCTACTTCCTTGGTAGAAGATTGTATAATTTGAAGTGCCACACAAATATCTAAAGATTCTATTTATAGTTGTTCAATGTTCCTTCCCTGGTTTTGACATATATATATGCTCAAAACTCCCAATGCATGGGTAATGTTTGGTCTAGTATAGACCATAGAATGTACCTCAAAATTCCAACAATACTCATGTAGGGAACATGAAACATGTCCTCTAGCACTTCTTTTGTCTTGGAACACTATTTTATAGATAACTTTACACCTATATGAATAGGAACCTTCATTGATTTACATTCTTGTATATTAAACCTTTGCAACATTGTCTCAATGTATTTCTTCTTAGTCAACCAAAGTTTCTTGTTTATATGATCTATTTTAACTTACATGCCCAAAATGAAATTTGTAGCACCAAGATCCTTAGTATCAAACTTAGAGAACATCTAAGATTTAACATTCTTGATGTTTTCCTTGTTTTTTCCAATTAACAACATATCATACCACATAAACAAAATGAACACCAACCTACTTGGAATACACGCGGTATTCAACTTTCCTTATTGAAAATCCAATTCCCAATATATAAGTATCAAACTTTTGATACCAATTTCTTAGATATTGCTTTATGCCATAGAGGAATTTTTCCATCTTGAAAACCAACTCCTTCTTTTCGTTCACTATAAAACCCTTGGTTGTTTCATGTAGATTTCTTCTTCAAAATCCCCATGTATGAATGTTGTCACCATATCCATGTGCTCCATTTCAAGGCCAAATGCAATAGTGATAGACGAAAGAAATCTAATGAAGTTGACTTAGCAACAAGAGAAAATTTCTCACCAAAATTAGTTCCCTCCACATGAGAATATCCTTTTTCTCCTAGGCAAGCTTTCTACTTCTCCACATTACCTTATGTATTAAACTTCTTCTTAAACACCCATTTTCTACCAACATGTTTTCTTCAAAGAGGAAACTTGACTAAATCCTATGCCTCATTTTTATCCGAGGCATCCATTTCTTTGACCATGGACTTATTCCAAAATTTACCGTCCTTTGTAGATACTGCCTCCCTAACAGTTCTAGAATCATAATTATCCTAGATCATTCTATTTTATTGTCATATGCATGCACTGCCTTCCAAAATTTACCATCATTTTATGTTTTTTCTATTTTATTTTTCGACTTACTCCTTTTCTCCTTTAGAACATACACACAATCATCACAACCAAAAACTCTGAGATGTTCAAGAGAGGGTTTCTTACCAGTCCATATCTCATACAAAATATTATCGAGGTCCATTGTTGATGTAGGTGATCGATTTATTAGGTAACATGCAATATCCATTGCATTTGCCTAGAATTCTTATTCTAACCCTACACCACTAGGCATATGGCTTGCCTTTTCCATCAATGTCATGTTCGTTATTTGCAACTCCATTTTTTTAGGTGCGTATGGAGTAGTTTTTTGAGATGCTATACTACACTACTTATAGAACTACTCAATTCATTTCCACATAACTCTCCACCATTATTTTTCCTTAATAACTTTATATTTTTTCTGTATGGTTTTCTAGAAGAGTCTTAAACTCTTAGAATTTACTGAAAACATCGTAGTTTTGCTAGAAGAAATGTATTCATGTATTCCTCAAGAAATCATATATAAACGATACATACTATAAATACTTACCTAGTGATGGAATAGGAATATATCCAAACACATCACTATGTATCAATGACATAGCATGCTGCTCTTGTAGCACCAGTATGGAATTTTCACTTGATTTTTTCTCATACACACAAATTTCATAAAAACGAAAATCTAAGCGACAATAAGAAACTCCTTCAACATACCTTTATTGTGCAAAAGTCGAAGGCCCTTCTCTCCAATATGTCCCAATATTTGAATCATTCCAAACCACTATCTTATTTATAGGGACAATAGGGGTCATATCTGCTTCTTTGATCACCTCAAGAATACTGAAAATATTACATCCACCAGTCATAGTTTTTCATAATAGCTTGTACGGTGTTGTAATTCAAATCCTCTTTCCAACACCATCGATCCTTGAACCATTATGAATGACTCCTTTTCAAATATTATCTACATAACTACATCACTCATCTTACTCGTAGATATCAAAATTTTTGCCAACCCTAGAATATGTAGAAATTTGAGGAGGGTTTTAACCCTTCTGTCTTTAAGCATTAGCTTGACCCTTCCATATCTTATGATATTTGCTCTCAATTAATCTACTAAGAGGATGTCACATCCAACATACTTTCCATATTCACAAAACTACCCCCTATGGGAAGTCATATGAAAATGAGAAGCACTTGAGTCGATCAACTATGCATCATGATTTGATTTTGTACTTCTAGATTCCAAGTACACATCCCCTTCTTCTTTTGATGAGGAATTCACTTCTATGGAAGGAGCATCATCAAATACCTTCCCTTTATCGATATTTTTAAATCTGCAATCTTTCTTCATATGCCCAACTTTACTCCATTTCCAATATTTTCTTATAAATTTTATGGGAGATTTACACCCCCTCTAGACTTTGATATATCCAGATAATTCTATTTCTATAATAGGGATGATCTCTCACAAAAAATGCATTCATGTTGAGACCCTTCATGATTTTCTCCTCATTTATTTTGATGACAAGGACACAACTACATCTTCAAACTTTAATGTAGACTTAGTAGTACTACCAATGGCTACAAACAGATCATCCCATGAATCTAACAAAGAACATAAAAAGGTTACACACTTATCTTCTTTAGAAATATTAATATTAACATAGGATAATTGACTTACCATAATATTAAAAGCATTTAGATGATGTCATAGAGTTGCCATCATTCATTCGAAGGAGGTATACAACTTATTCCAAATAAATAGTTTGTTTACTAGGATTTCACTAATAGAAAGCCCCTAACTTCTCCCATATCTTCTTAGTGTTGGCTTATCCTAAGATATTAAACAACGCTGAATCTAGAAAGCACAACTGAATAATACTCTGCACCCGCCTATACATATTTTCCCAATCTTCTTGTCATACCCATTAGTTTCTTTCCAAACATAACAACCCATTGATATTTGTCCACAAGAAGATCTTCCATATTAAGCTTCCATAACTCAAGGATTTGGTTGTTAAAATTTTGCATCTCTATCCTTGAACTACTCACCATTTTTTTCATACAAGATTCACCCATGCAAAGATCCCACTCAAGAATAAGTTTATCGTTAAACCAAGATACCCTTGCTCTTCAATTAATGAGCTAAAATCTAGCAACAAAGACATCCACTTAAAGCCAATAACCTTGTTCTAATACCAAATGAAGAATTTGATCAACCTATCCAAGAAAGACAATGCTTACAAAATGTTAAAATTCAAATAAACAATGACACATATACACAATATACACAAAAAATTAGCTTAGAAGCCCTTAACTAGGAAAAACTACAAAACTTAGAACACACATATTTCTCATTGTATTGAATTAACAATTCACAATACAATATTTGTGTACTCCACAATATCAATTATCCCTAATCTCCCAAGCAATATTATATTATAATGGGAATAAAACCATGGGCTGGAACCATCTAGAAAACCCATCAATACACTTATAACAACCTCCAAAAAAATAAGGAGCCAAAAATAAATTTCTTTGAGGTCATCACCCCTTTCCTTGCAAAAAATGTGTTAGATGTACAATATATACCTGTAAAGATTATAACGCATCCAACATTTCTAAAGCAAACAAATGGTGAAGGTTTACCTAAATGTTATTGCTCATTTGGGATTTTTGTCTCGTTTTAAGCATCATATCTACCTTAATTTCACATAATAGATAAAATGTTAAGTTTCAAAACAATGAATTATGATCGTTGAATGATTATTTTAGAAACTTCAACATCCAATTTTGTTAAGACTTATGCAACAAAAATAATATATCATTTTACTTTACTTTTGGTTTTGTAACTTAAAAAAGTCTTGAACACTTGATTTTGCTAAAATTTATGCAACAAAAAATGTTTTCTCATTTTAGTTTAATTTTGGTTTTGTAACTTAAAAATGTAATACCTTGGTTTTGACCCTTGGAATTTATTGGATCATATTATGCATAAATTGTAATTTAAGTTTGTAATGATGGGAGTCAAGCCATGTGAGCTTAAATAAATGACCCTACTTGTAAATGATGTAAATATGCTTGTATGGATTCCTAGTGTAGTGTTCAAGGCCAAGGCCTAGCTAGTAAATGGCTAAGTATGTATGTTGTAAACATATGCATATGGATAGTGTGGTAGGATTGTCACAATGAAATCAAGTTATGTAAATATTAATGCTAGAATATAATATATAATGGTCCAAGATGACTACGAAGAGCATGAGAGGGGTTATGATTCCACCAGAGGGGAAGAGGAAAGGGGGGTTATGGAAAAGTAAATCATTTACTGCCAAGTGTCATCCTTAGAACTCATCAATTTTATACCACATTCCTTAAATAAATCCATCTGCCTCCTTTGGCTTATCAAACCAATCATTGAATGCATGTAAGAGGCTAGTGGGGAAAGTCTTCTCGCTGAGTTATAGAAGCATGGGATGTGTATAATCATTATGGGAATTGGAAGAGTCCTACATTTCTCTTGTCAGAAGTAATGTCAACCATTATTTCCACCAATCCTCACATTTCCATGGACTCTACCATTCATTCCAACATTCTCACATTCATTCTAGAGATTTCTCTTGTTGTGTTATCCATTGCTAATGACTATCAATCTTGAAATTAACCAAAATTAGCACTGTGAAGAGGAAATTGTAGACCCAAGATGAAAGGTAGATGGTTGCAGGTGATCATGGAGGTTGGGAAAGTTAGGAACCCATCTTCCATTGTGCATTTTTTTCTCCATAAATACTTGAGAAGCCAATTATATCCATGCAAGCAATTCCCATAAGGAAATCAACAGATTGGGCTCTTTCTGCACACACTTAAGAGCACTATAAGGGAAGGGTATTTTAAGGGATTGTTGAGTAGAGAAGGGGAATGCCTTCCTTTTGTTGTGTGGAGTAGTGGAAGATACTTCCATGGTTGTTTCATGGTTGGATGGGATAATTATGATGCTTTGTAGTGAGTATATTGGTTGAGCATGA
>JASDQU010100069.1:257357-268053 GCA_032191745.1 Picea mariana | reverse complement strand
ATATATATGCTCAAAACTCCCAATGCATGGGTAATGTTTGGTCTAGTATAGACCATAGAATGTACCTCAAAATTCCAACAATACTCATGTAGGGAACATGAAACATGTCCTCTAGCACTTCTTTTGTCTTGGAACACTATTTTATAGATAACTTTACACCTATATGAATAGGAACCTTCATTGATTTACATTCTTGTATATTAAACCTTTGCAACATTGTCTCAATGTATTTCTTCTTAGTCAACCAAAGTTTCTTGTTTATATGATCTATTTTAACTTACATGCCCAAAATGAAATTTGTAGCACCAAGATCCTTAGTATCAAACTTAGAGAACATCTAAGATTTAACATTCTTGATGTTTTCCTTGTTTTTTCCAATTAACAACATATCATACCACATAAACAAAATGAACACCAACCTACTTGGAATACACGCGGTATTCAACTTTCCTTATTGAAAATCCAATTCCCAATATATAAGTATCAAACTTTTGATACCAATTTCTTAGATATTGCTTTATGCCATAGAGGAATTTTTCCATCTTGAAAACCAACTCCTTCTTTTCGTTCACTATAAAACCCTTGGTTGTTTCATGTAGATTTCTTCTTCAAAATCCCCATGTATGAATGTTGTCACCATATCCATGTGCTCCATTTCAAGGCCAAATGCAATAGTGATAGACGAAAGAAATCTAATGAAGTTGACTTAGCAACAAGAGAAAATTTCTCACCAAAATTAGTTCCCTCCACATGAGAATATCCTTTTTCTCCTAGGCAAGCTTTCTACTTCTCCACATTACCTTATGTATTAAACTTCTTCTTAAACACCCATTTTCTACCAACATGTTTTCTTCAAAGAGGAAACTTGACTAAATCCTATGCCTCATTTTTATCCGAGGCATCCATTTCTTTGACCATGGACTTATTCCAAAATTTACCGTCCTTTGTAGATACTGCCTCCCTAACAGTTCTAGAATCATAATTATCCTAGATCATTCTATTTTATTGTCATATGCATGCACTGCCTTCCAAAATTTACCATCATTTTATGTTTTTTCTATTTTATTTTTCGACTTACTCCTTTTCTCCTTTAGAACATACACACAATCATCACAACCAAAAACTCTGAGATGTTCAAGAGAGGGTTTCTTACCAGTCCATATCTCATACAAAATATTATCGAGGTCCATTGTTGATGTAGGTGATCGATTTATTAGGTAACATGCAATATCCATTGCATTTGCCTAGAATTCTTATTCTAACCCTACACCACTAGGCATATGGCTTGCCTTTTCCATCAATGTCATGTTCGTTATTTGCAACTCCATTTTTTTAGGTGCGTATGGAGTAGTTTTTTGAGATGCTATACTACACTACTTATAGAACTACTCAATTCATTTCCACATAACTCTCCACCATTATTTTTCCTTAATAACTTTATATTTTTTCTGTATGGTTTTCTAGAAGAGTCTTAAACTCTTAGAATTTACTGAAAACATCGTAGTTTTGCTAGAAGAAATGTATTCATGTATTCCTCAAGAAATCATATATAAACGATACATACTATAAATACTTACCTAGTGATGGAATAGGAATATATCCAAACACATCACTATGTATCAATGACATAGCATGCTGCTCTTGTAGCACCAGTATGGAATTTTCACTTGATTTTTTCTCATACACACAAATTTCATAAAAACGAAAATCTAAGCGACAATAAGAAACTCCTTCAACATACCTTTATTGTGCAAAAGTCGAAGGCCCTTCTCTCCAATATGTCCCAATATTTGAATCATTCCAAACCACTATCTTATTTATAGGGACAATAGGGGTCATATCTGCTTCTTTGATCACCTCAAGAATACTGAAAATATTACATCCACCAGTCATAGTTTTTCATAATAGCTTGTACGGTGTTGTAATTC
Source organism: Picea mariana (assembly GCA_032191745.1). NCBI lineage: Eukaryota > Viridiplantae > Streptophyta > Pinopsida > Pinales > Pinaceae > Picea > Picea mariana. Next base: position 266,125 of record JASDQU010100069.1, on the reverse strand, counting down.
AAATCCTCTTTCCAACACCATCGATCCTTGAACCATTATGAATGACTCCTTTTCAAATATTATCTACATAACTACATCACTCATCTTACTCGTAGATATCAAAATTTTTGCCAACCCTAGAATATGTAGAAATTTGAGGAGGGTTTTAACCCTTCTGTCTTTAAGCATTAGCTTGACCCTTCCATATCTTATGATATTTGCTCTCAATTAATCTACTAAGAGGATGTCACATCCAACATACTTTCCATATTCACAAAACTACCCCCTATGGGAAGTCATATGAAAATGAGAAGCACTTGAGTCGATCAACTATGCATCATGATTTGATTTTGTACTTCTAGATTCCAAGTACACATCCCCTTCTTCTTTTGATGAGGAATTCACTTCTATGGAAGGAGCATCATCAAATACCTTCCCTTTATCGATATTTTTAAATCTGCAATCTTTCTTCATATGCCCAACTTTACTCCATTTCCAATATTTTCTTATAAATTTTATGGGAGATTTACACCCCCTCTAGACTTTGATATATCCAGATAATTCTATTTCTATAATAGGGATGATCTCTCACAAAAAATGCATTCATGTTGAGACCCTTCATGATTTTCTCCTCATTTATTTTGATGACAAGGACACAACTACATCTTCAAACTTTAATGTAGACTTAGTAGTACTACCAATGGCTACAAACAGATCATCCCATGAATCTAACAAAGAACATAAAAAGGTTACACACTTATCTTCTTTAGAAATATTAATATTAACATAGGATAATTGACTTACCATAATATTAAAAGCATTTAGATGATGTCATAGAGTTGCCATCATTCATTCGAAGGAGGTATACAACTTATTCCAAATAAATAGTTTGTTTACTAGGATTTCACTAATAGAAAGCCCCTAACTTCTCCCATATCTTCTTAGTGTTGGCTTATCCTAAGATATTAAACAACGCTGAATCTAGAAAGCACAACTGAATAATACTCTGCACCCGCCTATACATATTTTCCCAATCTTCTTGTCATACCCATTAGTTTCTTTCCAAACATAACAACCCATTGATATTTGTCCACAAGAAGATCTTCCATATTAAGCTTCCATAACTCAAGGATTTGGTTGTTAAAATTTTGCATCTCTATCCTTGAACTACTCACCATTTTTTTCATACAAGATTCACCCATGCAAAGATCCCACTCAAGAATAAGTTTATCGTTAAACCAAGATACCCTTGCTCTTCAATTAATGAGCTAAAATCTAGCAACAAAGACATCCACTTAAAGCCAATAACCTTGTTCTAATACCAAATGAAGAATTTGATCAACCTATCCAAGAAAGACAATGCTTACAAAATGTTAAAATTCAAATAAACAATGACACATATACACAATATACACAAAAAATTAGCTTAGAAGCCCTTAACTAGGAAAAACTACAAAACTTAGAACACACATATTTCTCATTGTATTGAATTAACAATTCACAATACAATATTTGTGTACTCCACAATATCAATTATCCCTAATCTCCCAAGCAATATTATATTATAATGGGAATAAAACCATGGGCTGGAACCATCTAGAAAACCCATCAATACACTTATAACAACCTCCAAAAAAATAAGGAGCCAAAAATAAATTTCTTTGAGGTCATCACCCCTTTCCTTGCAAAAAATGTGTTAGATGTACAATATATACCTGTAAAGATTATAACGCATCCAACATTTCTAAAGCAAACAAATGGTGAAGGTTTACCTAAATGTTATTGCTCATTTGGGATTTTTGTCTCGTTTTAAGCATCATATCTACCTTAATTTCACATAATAGATAAAATGTTAAGTTTCAAAACAATGAATTATGATCGTTGAATGATTATTTTAGAAACTTCAACATCCAATTTTGTTAAGACTTATGCAACAAAAATAATATATCATTTTACTTTACTTTTGGTTTTGTAACTTAAAAAAGTCTTGAACACTTGATTTTGCTAAAATTTATGCAACAAAAAATGTTTTCTCATTTTAGTTTAATTTTGGTTTTGTAACTTAAAAATGTAATACCTTGGTTTTGACCCTTGGAATTTATTGGATCATATTATGCATAAATTGTAATTTAAGTTTGTAATGATGGGAGTCAAGCCATGTGAGCTTAAATAAATGACCCTACTTGTAAATGATGTAAATATGCTTGTATGGATTCCTAGTGTAGTGTTCAAGGCCAAGGCCTAGCTAGTAAATGGCTAAGTATGTATGTTGTAAACATATGCATATGGATAGTGTGGTAGGATTGTCACAATGAAATCAAGTTATGTAAATATTAATGCTAGAATATAATATATAATGGTCCAAGATGACTACGAAGAGCATGAGAGGGGTTATGATTCCACCAGAGGGGAAGAGGAAAGGGGGGTTATGGAAAAGTAAATCATTTACTGCCAAGTGTCATCCTTAGAACTCATCAATTTTATACCACATTCCTTAAATAAATCCATCTGCCTCCTTTGGCTTATCAAACCAATCATTGAATGCATGTAAGAGGCTAGTGGGGAAAGTCTTCTCGCTGAGTTATAGAAGCATGGGATGTGTATAATCATTATGGGAATTGGAAGAGTCCTACATTTCTCTTGTCAGAAGTAATGTCAACCATTATTTCCACCAATCCTCACATTTCCATGGACTCTACCATTCATTCCAACATTCTCACATTCATTCTAGAGATTTCTCTTGTTGTGTTATCCATTGCTAATGACTATCAATCTTGAAATTAACCAAAATTAGCACTGTGAAGAGGAAATTGTAGACCCAAGATGAAAGGTAGATGGTTGCAGGTGATCATGGAGGTTGGGAAAGTTAGGAACCCATCTTCCATTGTGCATTTTTTTCTCCATAAATACTTGAGAAGCCAATTATATCCATGCAAGCAATTCCCATAAGGAAATCAACAGATTGGGCTCTTTCTGCACACACTTAAGAGCACTATAAGGGAAGGGTATTTTAAGGGATTGTTGAGTAGAGAAGGGGAATGCCTTCCTTTTGTTGTGTGGAGTAGTGGAAGATACTTCCATGGTTGTTTCATGGTTGGATGGGATAATTATGATGCTTTGTAGTGAGTATATTGGTTGAGCATGAAAGCATATGGGTTGGGTTGAAAAAGATGGAAGCTTGTAGCATGGTCCCTTTACCCTAGTGACCTCATATCCCAAATTGGGGGTGATATTTGCATTGGATACCTATGTTTGGGTGGGAAATAACTCTTACGCAATGAGTTTCTTAGATTTTCTTCAGTTAAAAGGTAAGTTCCTTATCATTGTTTATGAATATGCAAAAATTATGTTTATTTTCTATTATGAAAATCTATGTATATTGCATGTTTTGTGTCATTATTCTTGATTTTGTTCATGAAAAATTGGTTTCCATGGATTTCTGTGAATCCGTGTTAGTTTAATATGTTGCATTCTTTAATTCACACTACGCATGTAATTCATTTAGTTATGGTCCTCCCTGGGAGGTCTACCTTGCTAGTATCATGGGGAAATTTCCTCTAAGGGTTGGAATTTTAAATCCTTGTAATGTGGCTACCCATCCTATGGATAAGAGTGCTACGTAGGGATGCTACAGTGTGATTCCAGAGCTCAAATTCAACATTGTTCCAAATCTAGGAAAAATTTTAGAAGAACATGACATTCTTCATTGATAATTATGGTTGAAATGAGAAAATTTGAGCAATTAGAAGGCCACGAAACATGTTCACTAGCTTAGATTGATAGCCCAGGATGAGTTGCAATATTTGGAAAATATCTTAAGGATAAGTACCGATACTATTGCAAATGACCTAGATTTAGTCGGTGAGAGAAATCAATGGTCGACATGCTCTCATAATAGTTGCAAATGATTGGGGTGAAGTGGTTATTCCATTTTGTGATTAGTGATAATTTCATTTAGAAATTAGATTTATGATCGACAAGCTCTCATGGTGTCTGGGGAGTTTGAGGGGAGGAAAGAGATAGCCTTAATACAAATGATCAAGACCTTACCCATGGATCTTGATCGATGGTTTAGATCCTCTTGTAGTGTTTGGGGAGTTCATGGAGAAGAGAGAGAAGGTCTTTCCACAAATAGTTAGGAACTTACCTAGAAATCTAAGATCAACAATATAGGATCAAGCATGAGAGGTCTCCCTTGTAGTGTAAAATATTGTGGTTGCAGGCAATGGAAAAGAGGGGCTTGTTATCCCATCAGCCTAGGGAAACATGCCACGTGGAAGGACTCAGTGCACAAGAAATCTTACATGAAGGCGATGGAGGAAATTGAACCATGTACTACAAATGTACTCTATCAATAGTGAAAGCAGGGAAATCAAAGGAAAACAGGTCGCATCCACGAGGGCTCTAAGTTAGCATAAAAACACGAAAAACCAATGGAATTGCATGCAAAATTGCACAAAATTAGGTATGGATTTACAAATTAAAAAATAAGGGGCAAGAGATAGAATTCCCTCTACGCTTCTTTCCTAGAGGTAGTTGACAACCAACAAAAACCTCAATATGGTAAGAGAAAGAGCTTGAGAATGTCAAGAACAAGAGCTTGCAAATGTCAATTCATGCATCCTTGCCAACATATCTCTACATTTCAGTGGACCTACTTACCTACTTAGAAATGTGGATGTGTGAGGTGTTGTGGATGACATAGGATGCCCCAATTCAACAATGGGTTCATAAATTTGTGCACACCTTAGATAGCTAAGCCCTATATATGTGTGTAAAACCTAGTGCAAAATATAGGTTGATCACATCCGATTCTTCCAATGATTTTGATAGATATCTAGTGATGGCAAGAAAAATAGATGGAATAATGGGCTGCAATAGAATAAGTCCAAGGAAGGAAATAGAGAGAGGCAGTTTCTATCGCTCATATGGGGAAAAGGGTGCCCTCTTCCCACTCATGCGCTCGACCCACTAACATTAGCCACTCCTATTTTTTATTTTGATTTGGCACCGCCATCCACCCTCCTTGTAGTAGTACATGAAGGATTCAAGGAGGTTTCCACCCCCTCAACCCCCGTAGTTTCTCTCATGAATAAAAATTTCCATGAGTAATGTTGGAAAATGGGAAGGACCCTTGTGTGCATTGCATTTAATTATTAGAGGAAGGATCATAAAATACATAGTAGAATTACTATGATGATTCTTTTCATATTACTATTGTTGTCTAATAGCACATTGTTGTGCATAGTTATTGCAACTCAATTTGGGTATTAATAAGATACAACAAAGGTCATAAGACATAACAGAAAACAATTTTTCGAGACCTATAACTCTTGGTTCTGAAATTAGACTTGAACAAATGTATAGTCATCATAAAGGTATCTCAAAGGGGAAGTTATATGGGATTTCAAATCTTGCAGAAAATGTTTTGATTCATCCAAATGATTAAAATAACAAAGGCTTGGTCTTGGTTTGGATAAGGAACTGTCATCATGGAGGATGCAAAGGACCCTTATGAATTCAACATAGATGCCATGAGTGAAAATATACAAGCTATAAATATAGAGATAATGTAAATCCTCTAGATATTGTAGAGACTATGAGAAGTTGAGAGTGGAATTACAAAGCTGTGAAGCAAACACTAAATGGGTCATTAAACCTCAGAAGGAATAGAATCAACTAAATGCTACCATGCTCCAAATCTTGATAGATATATAGAATCAAATCGATCATGGGAAGAGCTCAAGTATTGTTGGTTGAAGTGAAAACAAATCTAGAAGTTGTTCTCAAAAGAGATCCCATAGCTCAAGAAATACATCCATAGTTGGGACATATACACCATTAGGATCCTCTATTAGTGATTCATCTACCTCTCAATATTCATTGAGAAATTCAAAAAAAAAAATCTCAGATGTAGGAGAAAGAAGCCTTTCAAAGATAACTTACATGGAGAATTTTGAAAGGAAAACCCCCCTACATTTTATGGTGAAGTTGAATATGGAAAAGAAGTTGAGGATTGGCCTTTTGGGATGAGGAAGTATTTCAAATTCCATGATTACTCTGGAAAAATAAAGGCCAAAGTAGCCATATTTAATCTAAATGACAAAGCTTCCATTTGGTGGGAGCATTTCACGCAAGTTAAGAAAATAAATGAGAGAAAGGTTATTTGAAAGAAATTCAAGAAACACTTCCAATAGAAGTATCTTTTTAATAAATATTATGATGATAAAATCAAATAATTCCATGAGTTAAAGTTGGGGTGGATGACCATGGATGAATATATGAATAAATTCTTGGAGTTGTTGAGATATGTTAAGTAGACCAGAGATGAGAAGGTAATGATCCAAAGTTTCTTAATTGGATTACCTTAGACTTATAAATACCTCCTTGAGTTTAATTAACCTCAAACTTTGGATGAGGCCATTAGAAAGGCTAAATATTGTTATGATTAGAACAGAAACATGCTAGAACTCTAGAAGACATGGAAGGAGAATATGAAGGACCATCTTGACCAAAGAAAGAAAGATTTCAAACCTCCTCATTATAAAAATCAGTCAAAGGACTTTCAACAAAATCAACTAGTTGAGTCAGTGGGAAAGAGACATAGAGAGCCTATTAGTGTTGGGGGTGTGGAGAAGACCATTTTCTCAAGAATTTTCCACATAGAAAGGAGAAAACCAAGAAGGTCATAACATATAGGAGGCTACTAATGTTAATGATGAAGTAAGGATTATTTCTTGGATCAATGTTTCCTTGGAAGACCACCAAGCAAATCACAAATCAATTGTGGTTGAAGTTGAAGGTAAGACTACTAAGCAATCAGTTTCCATTTTTAATGATCTAGGATCTAGTCATAGTGATGGTATCGCTAAAGTTGTTGAAACTTGTGCTCTTAAGAAATGCAAGCATAGTAATTCATGGCTAGTCCAATTGGCACTGGAACCAAGTGGAAAGTTAGTGAAATGGTGGAGAGATGTCCCCTAGAGATTAATGGACACTTCACATGGGAAAACTTGAATGTTTTTCCACTTGGATATTATGATATCCTCATTGGCATGGATTGGTTGGAAACACATCAAGTTAAACTTGATTGCTACAACAATACTTTTGGTTGTATTGATGAAGGTGGAAACTCAAGGACAATGAGAGGCATTCTAAAATAAATCTCTATTAGTCATATTTTAGCATTGTAGTTGAATAAATGTTTTAGAAAAGGATGTCAATTGTATATTGCCCAGCTATTAGATTCAGTAGAAGATAGAGGTCTCAAGCTTGAAGATTGTCCTATCTTGCAAAATTTTAGTGATGTATTTCATGATGAAGTGTTGGGATTTCCTCGAAAGAGGGATATCAAATTCTCAATTGATATAGTGCCTGGAGTTTCATGAGTGTCCAAGACTCCTTATAAAATGAGTACACTAGAATTATTGGAATTGAAAATGCAGTTGCAAGAATTATTGAAAAATGGATACATTTTTCCAATTTTATCTCCATGCAATGTTATTTCTGGAAAAAAAGGATGGAACTCTTAGGTTGTGTATTGATTATATACAACTAAATAAAGTCACAATGAAGAACACGTATCCATTGCCTTGAATTGATGACTTGTTTGACCAAACGAGAGGAGAAACAATATTTGCAATGTTTGATTTGAGGTCTAGTTACCATCAAGTCATAATTAATGAATAAGAAATTCATAATACAACCTTTAGAACAAGGTATGTCCAATGTGAATTTGTGGTGGTACCATTTGGTCTCACCATGCACCAACTACATTCATGTGTCTCTTGAGTAGTGTTTTTAGCAAGTACGTAGATATGTTTGTGCATGTTTTTTTAGATGATATCCTTATCTAGTCTAAGAATGAATAACATTTGAGAATAGTTTTGCAAGTGCTAAGAGTGCATAAGTTGTATGCAAAACTAAGAAATTGTGTCCTTTATCAAAATAAAATTCATCGTTTGGGTCACAATATTTTAGAAGAAGGAATATATGTGTATCCAAAGAAGATTGAGGCCAAAATGAATTGTCCCACTTCAATGAATGTATTAGATGTAAGAGATTTCATGGGTCTTTCTAGTTATTTCAAAAGATTCATGAAGGGATTTTCCAAGATTGCACACCAATTTCTTCTTTGCAAAAGAAAGAGGGAAAGTTTGAATGGACAAATGAGTGTGAGGGGAAAGATTTCATGTATTAAAAAAGCTTCTCACAAGTGCCCCAATTATGAAATTTGCAGATCTAGAAAAATATTTTGTTGTGTGCACTAGTGCTTTCATTGATAGACTTGGTGGAGTTCTCATGCAAGATAGTTATGTGGTATGTTTTGAGTTAAGGAAATTGAGATAACATGAGAAAAATTATGCTACCCATGACTTGGAACTTAATGTAATGGTGCATGCCTTGAAAATGTGGAGGCATTATTTAATGGGAAGGAAATTTGAGCTTAGAATTGATCATAATGGCTTGAAGTATTTATTTGAGTGTTCAAACTTAAATGTCGGGGAGGCTAGATGGTTGGAATTTCTTTGTGAATTTGATTTTGAGATCAAGCACATAAAAGGGAAATTAAACAAAATCGATGATGCACATAGCAAGAAAATGCATGTAGCAATTGTTAGCATATGCAAATTAGATTTGAAGAAAAGAGTTATTGATTCCCTTGTTGAAGATGAACACTACAATCAAATGAAAGATGGATTGCAACAAGAGAAATTAGAAAATAAACATAAAGGTTGTTAGTTTAATGATGATGGGATTCTTATTTATAAAAATATAATGTATATTCC
>JASDQU010100069.1:225879-252959 GCA_032191745.1 Picea mariana | reverse complement strand
TGGGAAATGTGAGAATCGGCTTACATGGAGAAAGAGAAATTTGAATGGGTATTGTGGGTAGTTTTTATAGCTTGGGAAAAGGGAGAGAAATGGAGTTCTGGGTGTTGGATCTTGAAGGCATTCATAGTGGGCATGTAAGATAGTTTGTTGGAGTTGTAATTTCATGGAGAACTAGGTTGTAGTTCCATGAGTAATATTATGTGCAAGGAATTGTTAAGTGAGCAAGTGAGTTGCTACTGTAAGAATTTTTTTTGCAGCTGCAAATTACCCGAGTTCCCAACAGAGAGATTTCCTAGCCAACCTTTGTTAGAGCCCTAGAGGGGAGTGGGATAGCTTGAGGGATTATGTGGCAGAGAAGGGGATCCCATTCCTTGGGTTGTGAAAGTTAAGGGGAAAGATAACCGATGGATTGGAATGGCTATAGGAATTCGCTAGCTATGGGTTTTATTGGACTGTGAGTGGATAGTAGGTACCCATAAGAGACAACATTTCTTATGGATTATTAGCCCCAACTTAGGGGTGAATTGTTGTTGAGAGTTTTGGAGTAGCAAGTCTACAGTTGGGTGGAACATCCTTCATCTGTAGTTAGTTGTGTATTTGTTTATACGATAAGTGATCTTATTTATTGTGTTTATTTCTTTTTAAATGATAAGCGTCATTGTTATGTATGCTTAAAATGGTTTCATTCATGAAACTAAATTTTTATGTTAGTTGTCTGGGCATATTTAATCATGATTTTGGAATCGATCCATTCATTTTGTTTGGTATCAAAATATATTTTTGTTTTATTGGTAGTGGGGATGCTACAAGTTGGTATCAAAGCATGGTTACAACCCTAGTCTTGCATGGGTATGCTACAAGATAGCAAGGTTTTTTTTATTTGTGTTAAGTTGGGAAAGTGCTAGCGGGAAAATCACCCTATAACTATACCAGGGTTTAAGATATAGACAGAGCAAATGACTGTCTAAAATTCAAACTAGTTTCTACGCTACCCAAACATACCAAAATAAATGAACATAAAGCAGTAGAAGAGAAAATCAGTAATTGTACCTTTTACCTTTTATCCCACATCTGGTGATGATCTCCTCAATATCCGTAGTTCCAAAGACTGCAAGTCTCCTCCCAAGGTTGACCTGCATCCAAGACTAGGAAAACAAGGGCTAAAACCATGCTATTTCTATTCATAAATTAGGGTTAGATATCAAATGTTATGTATAAATCAAATAAAAGACACAAAACATCATCATTTGGGATAGGGAAAAGAGATTCTTTTATTCATCAAACAAAGAATGAAACTTATAATCCTTGTCGACCACCGTTCTGCAAACTTGGTCTGGGATCCTCTTTACAATGCTCCAAGTGCACCTTCAATAGGCCTCTTCTCTCAATCTACTAGTCACCTCAAGGGAAGGGAATGGATTGAATGGAAGAAAAGGGGTTGAAGAGGGAATGATGAGGCAGTAACTCACAAAAGGTAGTTGCTTGGGCAAGGAAAGGAAGTGAAATTGGGCAGAGTTTCATTGTTCTTATGCTTAGCTTTGTAATGAGACCCCAACACCTCCTTTTATATGAAAAAAGGATGGTTATTCGGTTGGGGGATGGGCTATAACAGGTGAATTGGTTGGGAAACCTCCAATAGCCCATGAATTCCACCAAATTCCTTACAACTTTTTAATTTTTGCAACTTTTGGAGGTATACGCGGGCTGTGTATTGTGAAACAAGCGTATGTACACGGGTTGCCTAGCATGCAACAAGCATATGTATGCAGGTTGTAGTGGTACAAGGTGTGTACATGCTCTAAAAATTGGTTTTTTAGTAGAGCTTCTCAGCGGTAGTTTGGAAAATTATGCAAGTAAGAGGGCCAATGCCATGTATGCATGAGTAGGGAATTTTAGGGCTATAACAGATATCCCCCTAATGTGTGAGGTCAAAAGAGAAAATGATGGCCGAAATACATTACAACATATTCACCAATGCACAAAATCGAGTGAGCCCGGGACCAGAGTTTGGGAGGTGCCATCTGCAAAACAACAATTGTCTCTCTGAGGCAGGCATACCCATGCTCGGGATGAACTAAACCATGGATGTCAATCAAATACACTATGGATTCATGTCATATAATTATATAAAGTGTATCCGCGAGAAATACACAGCGGATCTACATCTCAAAATCAGTTGAAGATATACAGCATAGTATGCATCTTCAAGAAGCTAGTGACGCATGCGACTGGAGATGAAGTCTTCATAGCTCGAGCAACAACTTCAAGATATTCAAAACTCAGGTAGGAGTATAATGGGAGTGTATAACTCACTACCCTGAGGTATTCGAAAATCCATCAAGAAAAGACTATAGGATCTCGATGATCAGGCAGAGAACTTCATCGATTTTGAATATGGACTTGACTGGACTTTCGGGATGGTCGACTCATGAAATTAAAGAGACAAAATAAAAAAAGGCTAACTCAGGTTGGGTAAAAATTCCCTTGGACAAAAGCACAAAATATGATCAGACTCAGGCAACATGACATTGACATAAGTTCGTGATGCAGAAGGCACTGCAAACTCTCCATATGTTTGGAAGAATAACCAAACGGAGGAGGACACAACTCTATGTAGTGAGAACAACTTCCTAAGGTCATACTAGATCCCAATGCTTGACGAACAAATGGAAGGATGTGCTTTGTCCAAGGGTGACTGTCTTTGTTGCCGAAAAAATAATGGATAGTTCACGTCCCGTCTTTTTGGAATATTTGATTTTTTTTGTCTTTTTCAATTTTTAAAGAGCTTGAAAAAAAATAAAAGAATGCTATGTTACAAAGGAGGAACGAGTGTCACAAGCAAGCATTCTAGTTCCAAGCGCATGGAACATACTAATGCTCATATCAAGGAGACATGTGAAGGATAAGGACAATCGAGGAAAATTCCTCCATGGGTCAAGGTGTCAAGTCACAGAGGAAAGAAGTGTTGCAAGGCTTGTGTATAAGGAATTCTTCAAAGGTTTAGTTGAGAGCAACATGGAGCTGGCATTAGGCCAAAGACACAAAGATGAGACTCGCAATGTGATTAAGCAAGACACAGTGAGACCCCTTCTATGTAATTTTTAACGAGCCCAGAGAAGGTAAGATCGGTAGTTTTTTCACGTTTAGAGAGTCTGAAAAAAAGCAAAAGAAGACTTCAGGGAGTACCTTTTGTTGGATATACTACACACTCACCTAGAATTATTTTCCTAAGTTTGATAGTCCAATGTTGAGAACGATTCCTTAGATGAGAATATTCTCTTTAGAGAATATTCCCCTACAAAATAGGGTGTTCCTCTTTAGTTCAGATTAAGTTACACTCAGTTAGACTAGTGGAAGTCACTCATGCATGGAAACCTTGGTTTTATCACCAGCAGTTGCATGTGTCTCTCTCACTTCCACACATGTGTCTTAGTTAACTAATGATTGCATGGATCAGTTAACTAGGACTAGGTGGTAGTTCACTCTAGTGTCTGTCAATGAGTGTCTAGATCTCTCTAGATCACTACTATGGCACATTAGTTACTCATGTAGCCTATATCTATTGTAAATTATTCACTCTTTGAGTGTGGAATACGGTTAATGAGAATTCTTCTATTATTTCTCTCCTTTTTCTTCTTTCTCAATTTCTCTCTGCAAATGTGTGTAGTATTTTCTAGCTAGATCTATTCTGTATAGGTTCATGCTAGATCTATTTTGTGCAGGTTCAACACATTTACACATTTTTCGGAGTTAGTCTAGTCAGTTCAAAAAAGGGTTAAACTTGCACTGAAAATATGTCTATTCAAAACCATTTTAACGAGTGTGACAAAGACAATATCACTTGGCAATATATTCAATTTTAAGGAGTCTAAAAAGAGCTTAACTATGGACTCACAGCCTTTTTCTCAGTTTAGTCTCCTTAGCCCGAAAAAGTATAATAGTAACTAATAATAACTCTCCCAACGAGACGAATCTCTCGAGGCGTACCTTTTTCCGCTATAATCTACAGGTTGGAAAAAGGGTGAAATTCATGACAGTAGATGTTCTTCTCGGCCAATTTAACGAGTGTGAAGGAACAAGGTCACTCAACAATCTTTTCAATTTTAGGGAGTCTGAAAAGGGCTTAATTATGGACTCTGTGGGGGGGTTCCTTTTTCGTAAATAATCTCCAATGCCTGAAAAAGGTAATAAACCAAAACCAAGGAGAATGTTCCTTTTTTCAAATATTTAGTCCCTCGGGCCCAAAAAAGGGTTAAACTTACACCTGAGAACACTCTTCTATCGAACCAAAGTTTCTAGAGCATACTTTTATTCATAAAATTAGCCATCCAGACCGCAAAAGGTGATAAACCAAAACCAAGGAGAATGTTCCTTTTTCAAAAATTTAGTCCCTTAAGCCCAAAAAAGGGTTAAACTTACGCCTGAGAATACTCTTTTATTGAACCAAAGTTCCTAGAGAATACCTTTATTCGTAAAATTATCCATCCTGACCGAAAAATGGGTAAACTACCACCAGACAGATGTGCCTTCAAATTTGAGTTTGGCGAGCGTGAAGGGAAACAAGATCTCTCGGCAATATTTTCATTTTTAGAGAGTCTGAAAAGGGCTTAAAGAAGACTCTAGGTGGCTATTTTTCTCAGTTAATCGAGACAATATCGAAAAGAATAAATATAGTCTTGTAGGATGTTGCTTTCGAATTTCAAAACGAGCTTGAAAGAAAACAAAGCATGCTCATTAGGGAATCCCGAGGGTAAGGCCAAGAATGATGATGAACAAAAGAATGAGGCTTCATTATGCAATCATAACAGGACTAACCAAGACTCCCAAGCCTATAGTCATTACTGACAGCATGGACGCCAAAAATGCAGTAAAGGATCTACCTAGGGCATCCATGTAAAGGTAGGCTCTACCACCTAATTACGACACTTCTAAAGCAGCAATGAAGGTTTTGTGTTGCACTTCGGTGGGGTTGATCGTATGGAAAAGCGAAAAATACAATGAGATGCAGAAAGTGGGAATGAAAACCTAACTTATATGCAAAAAGTTGGAAAAAATGACTATTACCAAAGGATACCAAAAAATGTGACCCATCCCAAAAGATCACCAAACCGAAAGGAAAAGAGTACCAGAACAACCAACAAAAAACTTAGAGGTGAAATCAAGTGATCACCAAGCCAGGAAAAAAGACAAAGGGGGGGCAAAAAGGGGGAAAAGGGGCAAAAAAAGTCTATAAGTAGAAGTGGACAGCTCATTTTTACCATTGCAATTTGAAAATCAACCAAAAGGTCAAAAGGCCCCTTTGCTAAAAGAGTGGATTATGAGAGCTTCAGTGGATGAAACGACCTTCTGCTTGGACCAAGTAAATACAAAACACCTACACTTGCAATTCAATTCTTCCTTTTAGTTTTAGTTTTTTGTTTGGAGGGGGTGCGCTCTTGTAAAAAGAGCAGCCCTGCCTATACGCGGGTTGTTCAAGGCCAACCCGCATATGTACTAAGGCAAAATACTAAACAACCCGCGTACATACGTGACTGTGTAAAAAGTAGCTCGGGTACACCCTCTAATACTTTAAAACAAATAAAAAACAAGTGTTGACTCCTCTCTACTTTTCCATGTAACAGGATGTATGTTCACTGGAGAGAGAGAGAGAGAGAGCATGAGGAGCTTGATGTCTTAGTTGAGGAGGACCCTGTGGCCATCGCTGCACTTAAACAGTGTGGGTTATGGAAGTTCTTCAAATGTCCATTTATGAGGGAACAATCGAGGCTGCTCAATGCTCTTGTGGAGTATTGGCACCCCAATGTTGAGGCTTTCATGTTGGAGGGTCAATCACTGACCCCAACCACAAGGGATATCTACTTCTTGACTGGTCTCTTGAGAAGAGGGGAACCAATTAACTTGAGGAATTTTCCTCCAAAGCCTTTCAACATCGAGGACTACATTCGGATGTATTGTGAGGCTGACACTGAGAAGGTAGGTTCTTATGTGACAATCCACAAGATCACCAACCTATCTTTACGTGCAATATTACTTTTTATTGGGTGGATTGTTGGATCTGCATCCCTTCATCAGGCCTCCCAGGCACATATGCATTGTTTCATTTAGTGCTTGGAGGCCACCATTTTTTACTGGAGTACTATCATGCTTGTATGCATGAAGAGACAGATTACAGAGTGTCGGCGGCATACTAACAAGAAATTCGGGTTTGGTTCTATCTTGTGCTCCTTCTTCTTTGAGAGGGTGCCCAGTCTCAGTCCCAGAGAGACAGTGTGGGGGCATGTAGCCTCCTTCCCAGCAGTGAGCAAGTGGGTAGCTTTGTTGCCTAGACAGGGTGGAGGGAGGACCATAGAGGCCTTTGATGATAAATTGTTTGATTGGTGGGAACATAAGATCCCAGTGATCAAGGATTACCCATATTTAGGGATCAAATTTACTAGAGACCCAGACATGCCTATGCCTGTCGGCGAGGAGCGAGGCAAGATAGGTAACATATATTTTAAAGCTTATTTAATTTTTAATTTTCATGTATATCATTTTTATGTGTGTATAGAGTATTGACTCATGTATCTTTTATGTACATATGTGGGGCATGTTCGACTATCATACTTTGCTAGGACTCGACGTCGTCCTTAACCTGAGGTAGGACCAACAACGACAGGAGGACCAACAGCTGCAAAAGGACCCCCAGTCAAAGAAGGTGACAGAGTCTTGTAATGAGTGGAGCACAACCTCACTATGCTCACTCATGCGGTTCTTATGGCTGAGATCGAGGATCCCCCCCCTGTTATGCAACCTCATGTAGTAGGGATGCCTCGAACTTGGTTCCAGCTATTTCGGTGTTTGGCGAATGTCATTGTACATTATAGCAGGGCCAATAGGCCTCGTCCTTAGATAACATTAGACCATTGATGTGCCGAGGGCACTTTTTTGTACTATATGTTTTTTTTAGTGCACAAGCCCAACAATGTAGACTGATCACTTTTGAGGAATTCATGCCAACCTATGTAGTCATAACAATATTTTTTGGACATATATATATTTATATATTTCTTGTCTTATGGATGACATTTTTACAAATGTATTTACATGTGTATGTGTGTACTTTTCTTTTATATGTGAGCAACATGACAATATAAAACTTGATTAGCTAGAGTATTTGTTAGATGATTAAATCTCCTAGGAACATGGATATACGTAATGTAATCGAAAGATCATTCTAAGAGAAGTTCCCTAAGGAATCATCACTGCAGAGTGGGATCATAAATGTGGTAAACCCTTTTTAACTGGGACACAACCAACTGAGCATCTAGGTAGACCCAAAGGTGAGAAATGCCATGTGACAAAGCGTCACAAAGAAATTCTATCATTGCATTGTATTTGGAAACATTGTTTGTAACATCACCTAGACAAATACCTCCGGAAGATAGCAACTGGCCTCCGAGTGTGTCAACTAGCGTCATCCGTGAACCCAAAATAAACATCTAATTCACTTGATATATACCACAATGAAAAAGAAGACATAAATAACTACATGTCCACAAAACAAAAAAGACAAAAATGTATAAGAAGTTATACATATTTACAAGAAGTCACCCAGGTGACCAACCTAAGAGTAGTACTTCTTAAGGTAGATCCCATTTCTAGGCTCTACCAAGGAATTTCCTTCAAAATCAACCAGACAGTAGGTTCCCTTCTCTAAGACCTCTTTCACAATGAACGGTCTGAACCACATGGGTTTGAACATTCCTGCCCCCAGGAGATTCTTGTCTTGATCATAGACCAGGACAATATCGCCTTCGGAGAAAATATGAGGACGAACGAACCGATTGTACTGACACTTGACTCATTGCTTATGAGCCTCATTGTCTAAGGTTGCATCATGACGCCACTCGAGATATAGAAGGCGTTTCTTAAGCGGTAAAGTGTTCGACTGTAATTCCATTGCCAATTTTAAAGAAGGAATCTGACACTCAATAGGTAAGACTACTTCCAGCTCATATACGAGTTGAAAAGGTGAAAAATGGTGGTAGTCTTCATAGACGTTCGATAAGCCCACAACTATGAATACAACATCAAATGCCAATTCGACTTGGTAAATTGATCGTTCGTTGAAGGATAATATTGAGAGACTTATTCACAGCTTCAACCTGACCATTCACTTGCGGGTAATAGGGTGACGAATGTTCCTTTTTGAACCCTAGCTTTGACATTAATTCAGTCATCACTTTGTTTTGGAAGTGAATCCCATGGTCAGTGACAATCTCCTTCAGGATACCGAACCTTGCTACTATCTGATTAAAGATGAAAAGAGTCGTTGTTTCACCATCATTGCTAAATCTTGCCATAGCTTCGACCCACTTCGTGAAGTAGTCTACTGCTACGATAATGTAATGATGCCCCATGGCTGAAGCCGGGTGACATGTAGTAAAATCAACCCCCCACTTGGTGAAAGGACCAACGACAATTACTGGAAACATAGGAGCAGGATGTGCCTGCATATTCGAACAGAAGATGTGGAACATGTGGCACTTATTGACCACCTCTACACAATCCTTGATTAATGAGAGCCAAAAGTAACCTACACGTAGAATATTTTGGGTTGTTTCCAACCCAGAAAAATGACCGCCACATGCTCCAGTGTGACATTCGTTCAAAATGAGCTTTGCTTCTTTGTAGATAAGACATCGCCAAATAATTCAATCTACGCCTCGCCGATACAAAGTGTCATTGAGTATAAGATAGTTTCATGCCTGATGTCAAATTCGTCAACGCTCATCGTGGGAAGCAGAAGCGGGGCACTTCAAAGTCTGGAGATACACAAGTATATATCCATACCAGGGGTCCGAAAATGCAATTAGAAAAATATCTCCATTAATAGGCGATTCTTCGAGCATGATATCACTAGACTCGACCGGAAGTTCTGAAATGAGTTTGGCAAAGACCAATGACTTTTTGGATTTTGCAGAAACAAAATCCAAGTCAAATTCTTGTAATATGACTATCCATCTACTGATCTTTCCGCCAATGACCTATCGTGTTAACACATATTGGAAAGGGTTGACAACGACAATGATAGTGGTCTTGTGAAGAAAAATGTAGTGATGGAACCATCGGATAGCATGAACAACTGCCAAGAAAAGTTTCTCAACATGAGAATAGTTGAGTTACGATCCAACCAGGCCTTGGCTAAGGTAATATATAACATGCTCTTCGAGAATATCCTCTTATTGAACCAATACCATGTTGATGTTCAACTCCGCAACAACCAAATACAACAATAATTATATGTTATAATTAGGAGGCCAGAGCAGAGGGGCAAACGTCAGGGCACGTTTCAACGCTTCAAAGGAGGGCTGAGCAGCTTCATCCCAACAGAATGGGAACCATTTTTTCAAAATATGCATAAACCCTTTAGTGATCTCGGCGTAATTCGTGACAAAACATCAAAGAAAATTCGCTTTCCCCTGTAAGCTGTGAAGCTGGGGTATCATGCACGGGGGAGAAAATTGAACTATAGCCTCAACCTTGAGATGATCGACCATGATCCCTATTGTCGATACAATAAAACCTAAAATATGGCCTGCCATCACACATAAATTGCACTTGTTAGGATTCAAGCGAATACGATAGTAGCGACATCTCTCAAATATTAGTCGAAGATGGGCGAGATGATCAGATCTCTTGTGAGAATGTGATGCTAGATCATCAATATATGCCTCAACTATGTTTTTGAGGTTATGAAAGTGAACGACATGGCCCGTTGAAAGGTGGCTCCAGTATTCTTCAGGCCAAAAAGCATCTTACGATACGCGAAGGTACCCCAAGGAAAAATAAAATCCGTTTTATGTTGGTCCTGAGGTTTGATTTGAATTTGATTGTATCCCGAAAAACCATCCATGAATGAAAAGACTTTGTAGCCTATGCATTCATCAATAATCTGATAGATGAATGGGGTAGGGAAATTGTTTTTCGAACATGCCTTATTCAAATCATGGAATTCCATACAAACGTGAATCATTCCTTATTTCTTGTTAACCGAAACTAGGTTTAGCACCCATCCCGTCAACTGTACAGGGTAGATAAAACCAGCTTTGAGCAGTTTTTCTACTTCTTCCTTGACCATTGCCACTTTTCAAGGATTGACTGGACGAAGCTTCTGTCGGACCGGTTTGGCATCATGATAAGTCATAATTTCATGCTCGACAATTCGTGGGTCGATGCCCGACATTTCCTCGTAAGACTAGGCAAAAGCGTCACAAAACTCTTTGAATAACTTGGTGTAAGTTTGAATCTCTTTGGGGGAGAAATCCACTTCGACGAAAACATTCTCCATGACACAAAGGGTTTTGGATATATCGATTGGTATTGTTGTAGCAATTCTTTCCATGTTACCCTCGGCATAAACTTTGTGTGTAGCCATAGGATTGATAGGACAAGTATTATCTCCATTCACGGTCAAAACAAATTATCCCACCTATATTCTCCTAAGCTCGGGAAGGAAGTAAGTCCTATGATGTAGATCATCCCAAGGTCTATCGGGACCATTCATTTCCTCGAGGATCACCTCGTTAGAGGGAAAGACCAAGTCTAAAGGATCTTGAGTGGAAAGACACTCTTGATCCCAAATAGGCTCGAGAACTGGATCTAACTCCTGTGAGGGAGAGGAATCAAGGTTGGATGAAGTTTGTTGGACAATTATGTATGCAACCTCAGTCGTGGATAAGGGCATGGCCATGCCATAATTCCCTATCCCTTCAATTGAGGTCGATGGGGAAGGTAAAGTCCATAGAACGTTAAATTAGCTCGTTCGAAATGACGATACTTGTAAAATTGCAGCCCTCAGCTGGTCAGGAACAACCGATAGAAGCCTTACATTGCTGGAAGGCGGCGGGTAATCAAAGGTTCCCATCAATGACGAAAACAAATTGACACCTAAGTTGGCAGTGTCAGACTGCGGATTATCAATCATCAGGATCGTGGAATCCCCCGATGAAGGGTCAGGATGAGAGAAGGACAAACGATCGATGTTCACAATCTGGCCCTCATGTGGAAAACACAAGACCCGAAAAACTATAGAAACCACCACATACATCGCATAATTCCAACTTCTTCCTAACAACAGGTTGTAGTCGAGAGGCACATCGACTACCTCAACTTTGACACACACATTTTTACCTCCCAACTACACGGGGAATGAAGGAATTATTTTGTGTGGTCTAAACGACCGACTGTCAAAATTCGTAAGCAACGTAGGCAACAGAGACAACTCAGGATGGCCAATGGCCTTCCAAGATGCCAACGACATCACGCAAGTTGAGGCACCCTCATCAACCACTGTACATAAAATGTTTCACATAAAATATTTCATGGTGTAAGCCACTACTATCTGAAAGGTAACATGGTGAGGAAGATGGGGTTTTAAGTCGGTTGGATCGAAAACAATTGGTCTTGGGTTACAAATCTGTGTCGCTCCTAAGGCGGACAACAGAGATTTCCTCTATGAGGGGAAAATCTAGAGGACCTCCAGAGCGGACATCGCGCAAGGGGTCTGTGTCAGATCTTCTACAATAGAGTATTTTTGGGCGGCCCTCGCGTTTGGATTATGAGAAGCCTTCTTAAACGCACCTTTAGGGATGTGAGTCATTGTTTCTCCCACCACCTTCTCAATTTGGAGAGGATTTGATGGGTTAGTGGCTTCTTTTCCCTTCTTGACAGATTTTGGAATTCTGTAGTCTCGGGCCCTGGTCGCTAAATGATCTTTTGAATTCATTATGTAAATATTTTCGATCGGGTTGTTATTGGTAGGCGCGAGGGGTCCCTGACTGCCCCATGCTGCGCTTGTTGATGCGAAAGACTGAGACATATTTTTCCCTTGTGGAAAAGGGTTCGTCGACACAACAGGTTGTTGTTGAGCTAATAGCTTCTGGGCTTATGCAAGCCGAGGGCACAGGTGAGTCGGGTGGTCTTACGTGTAGAGATTACACAGATACTTCGACTTCTTCTTCTTCGTTTTTCCCCCACCAACATTATTCATAGCCTTTTTATCCCCTTTACATTTCTTATTTCGTTGTTTCTTCTTTCCTTTGGCCTGCTGGTTGGCCTTGGGATTCGTCGACTGCACATTGTGTATGTCCGACGTATGGGTGGGGGGAACAAACGAACTTGGAGTTTAGCTGGCCATATTCTGTTGTATCGACAATTGTTGCAACTAATTTGACAATAGATCTGCAGACTTGCTTTGTTCTAAGCCTACAATGCCATCGGCATGGGGCCTAGACTTTTTCTTGGCCTTATCGAGAGTAGATCGTGATGCATTTGGAAAGATCTCGTAGAGCATGCCATACTGAGAGTAGATCAGTTCAAGTTTTTGCGCTCTCATAATCGCCTCCTCTTTTGAAAACACTCTAGAAGTCGCTATGTCCTTGGATACATAGAGCACCAAAGACTTCAAGAACCACTCAAGCAAGAAATCAGGAGGGACCTTGACCTTAATTAATCTCTTTCTACGTCACCATTCTCAAATATGATTAGAGATGTGGTCGGCCTTGGTTTGCTCAAAGTTGGCCAGCAATTCAATGTTGACGTCGTATCTCACAAGTAACTAGAAATGGTTCAAAAAGACCATCACCAAGTCGTTTAAGTAAGAGTACCTCGAGCCATCGAGATCAATATAAAAATTTTCAGCACCCCCTATAAGAGTGCATTGAAAAAGGTGCAACTGGATAGAGTCGTCCTTCAGCGAGTTTGACGAGCACCACAATTGAAAGGTAGTCACGTGATCGCCCAGATCTTCACCAAGATTTCCCTCAAATTTTGGAATATCCGAAGGAAACTTAGTTAGCATGGGCGGCTAATGTGTATCGTGAAAAATTGGGTCATTTAGTAATCTCGACAAGTTTGGCAGATGTAAATTTTCCAGAAACGGTAGTTTCGGTTGTGAATTATTTACAGGAAAAGAGGGCACTGGATTTTGACTGGTACCAAGTTGCTAGGAAAATTTGGACTGTTGTCCAGGGTTTGGGTAGAAACCATGGCCTTGAACAACATAGGGAAACTGTGTTTGTTGGGGTGTCATCGGCTAACTCTCGAAATTGGATGACATAGTCTGTGCAGGGATTGCTCCCTGCATTGTGTTCCAAGGACCTTGGAAGGGGATTCCCCTAGCTGATCCGACGGGCATGGGTATAAAGCCTTGCCCGGGGTTCCATTGAGTATGGAAGGGGTTACCCCCAACCGACATCTCTTGCGAGGGAACCGAGCCTTGCCAAGGATTCTAAAGACCCTGTGTGGAGTAAAATCCAGTCATCGCTCCTTGTGAAGGAATAATACCTTGCACCAAGTTTTGTTGACCAAAGTTGGGGTTGCCCCAGTCGAGAAAGCGAATGAAGAAAAATCATTATTCCCAAATGCACCGAACAAAGAGAATGACATAGATCCCATCGACGTTGTATAAGACGAATGTCCTAAACTACCTCCACCAAACAAGCTATAATTAGCATTTGGCTCGATTGGCTACTGAAAAGAACCATCGAGCGAAGGAGACGAAGGACCTATATGACCCCCACCATAAGGGATAGAATTAAATGGGACAACAGAGCCCACGGTTGACCCTTGCAAGGGAGCGTTTGAGCTCCCTGCCCAAGACCCATGGTCTATAA
Organism: Picea mariana; assembly: GCA_032191745.1. Taxonomy (NCBI): domain Eukaryota; kingdom Viridiplantae; phylum Streptophyta; class Pinopsida; order Pinales; family Pinaceae; genus Picea; species Picea mariana. The sequence continues at coordinate 239,301 of JASDQU010100069.1, read as the reverse complement.
GGTAGAATAAGTAATAACTGAGTTTGTATCAAAATCGGGCATCCCATATGAGAAGGGAGCGCCCGTCACACTCTGAGTAAACAGAACAGCGGTCAAAACAGTTAAAGGTATTAGACCACTACCCTAATTTGAGGGAGTCGAGACAATTGTAGTCCTAACTAGTGAAGGTGGGAGAGGAGGTAGGATGCCCCCTGTAGTAGTAGTCGTAATGGGAGTATGAGGACTATCGGACGAAGTAGCAACATTCGCTTCCATTGTCACTCATAGAACTAGCTGGCGCTTAGAAGATGTCACCTCGGGAGGGACATTCTGAATCAAGATCGTCGTTGAAAAGTCGGTAATCGGAGGATTGGTTGGCCTGAAACCTTCAGTTTCAAGGTCAGAGACGGTGGATTCCTCTGAATTCGGAAAGTCTCCTCACGGAGTAAGCTCGGGCATAGTTTCCTATGGCCCGGTCAATTCAAACGACCCTTCTTGATCAAGTCTTCACATTAACGATGGTGGAGGCGGATCCAAAGTAACCAACGATAGGCCCTTAAGCCTTCGCAACTGACAAAGTTGTTGATCTTCCACTTTGTGAAATGATCAAACGACATAGTAAGGCTTGACTAGCATAGAACACAAAGCACACACTAAAATGTTTTCCCATAGATAAATCAAGTAATCGACTAACTAGTGGGAAGGATGGTTACACCAATCAACACTAGAGCAACTAATCGGTGTAAGTGCAACTCGAACATGGAAGCACGCTCTGGGTATACTCTGTGAAGCGAGATCAGACGTCCACCGTAGGTACTCCAGTATACCCCCGCAGTCATCTGTGTAAGTCTGTAAAGGGTAACTAGGTTTCCAGCTCACAGTCAATTACCAGGCGGGTATAGTCGACAATCAGGTAGATTGTAATGAGCAAGATAACAAGTCTAAATCCCTTCAAGGGTATCGAAATCAATTGGTTCGAAAGACAATTAAGGATCTCGAATGGATTTGAGGTCCACGAAGCTCCATAGGCAACCATGATCGATATTATTCTCGAGAAAGACCCTCAATATACAATCCCCACTACGTTCAGTCCAACTTTGGAGGGGTTATCTCCTCTGCATTTCCTCACGTGACCTCGTGTTTATCCCCTGTGTTAGAGAAGGGTCTCAGCTAACTCTTACGACACTGGAATAAAAGCACTCCCTAACTCAGACTCCAATGTTTGTTTTAAAGTGGCCTTGAAGGGTTTCCTCTTCACACCTAATTCAAGGCTCTGAAACCCTAAAATAGTCTGTGAACCCTACAAACAAAAAGGTCTAATATATTTTAGATTAAGCGTTAATTTTAAGGCTTCATTTACTCAAAAGGTATGGTAGTGAAACTGATGGTGTTATGAAGAGACGAATAAGGAAAAGAAATTGAAAGCACTTGAAAGCAAAACATACTTCAAAATTAAAGCAATGCTTGTAAACAACTCTTTGTAAATTCAACTTTTCTAACTGATATTTCAAGATCTTGTAAATGAAGAAATCCTAAAACTTGCTTTCGTTTGACTACAAACTACTTATATTTCAGAAAATCGAAAAGAACATTGAAATGAAGACTCTTTTTTTCTTTTGCAAATAACAACCTTGACTACTTTACCAAACTAAATGCAAGAAAATAAAATCTTTTTTTATTTTTCGAACTGCTTTAACAAGAAAAAAACTGAAGTAATTTATTTTTTTTGTTTTTCCAAAGCAAGAAACAGGGACAAAGAGAAAATTGAAAACAAGATTGATAAAGACCTTAAGCCCACTACAGATCGCAGGAATTCAACCAAGAAACCAAAAGGCGGATCTATTACTTGACAACTCGCTCTAAACCTTTTAGGGAAAATACAAGAAGACTAAGGAATAAGTAAACTAAAAATTAAACCCAAGCTATGCCCACAGACAGAGACTCTAATTGATTCAAGAAAGTCCCGAGAAGTCTAAACTTCTATAAGGAAAGAGACAAACTCTCTCTTTATCAAAAAATATTTTCATGAAACAGAGACGCAGGTTGTTGCATCAGCATCCTACGTATGTACGTGGGTTGTCTATTGTGCAGAGCGTGTATGTGTGTGGGCAGACCCAAAACAGAGCGCATACACCTCTGAGACTTTTCAAAAATAAAAAGACAAGGAAGACATACATGGTAGGGAAGGTTGGTATGCACCTTGGAGGTGACCAAAAAACCTAAAAAGACTCAGTAAACTTGGTTGAAACTCGAAAGGAAAACAAAAAACCAATCAACAACCCAAAATCCTCCCTAAAAACCCTAGAGAGATCCCCAGTATGGTCGCCAGTTCTGCTAGCAGGAAACTCCCCCTATAACTATAACAAGGTTTAAGATATAAACATAGAAAATGACCATATAAAATTCAATCTAGTTTCTACTCTACCCGAAACATACCAAAATAAATGAACAAAAAGTAGTAGAAGAGAAGATCAGTAATTGTACCTTTTATCCCACGTCTGGTGATGATCTCCTCAAGCTCTGTAGTTCCAAAGACTGCAAGTCTCCTCCCAAGGCTGACCTGCATCCAAGACTAGGAAAACAAGGGCTACAAGCATGCTATTTCTATTCAAAAATTAGGGTTAGATATCAAATGTTATGTATAAATCAAATAAAAGACATAAAACATCATCATTTGCGACAAGGAAAAGAGATTATTTTATTCATCAAACAAAGACTGAAACTTACAATCCTTGTCGGCCACCATTCCGTGAACCTAGTCCAGGCTCCTCTTTACAATGCTCCAAGTGCACCTTCAATAGGCCTCTTCTCTCAATCCACTAATCACCTCAAGGGAATGGAATGGATTGAATGGAAGAAAAGGGGTTGAAGAGGGAATGTTGAGGCAGTAACTCACAAAAGGTAGCAAATGCTTGGGCAAGGAAGGGAAGTGAAATTGGGCAGAGTTTCATTGTTCTTATGCTTAGCTTTGGAATGAGACCCCAACACCTCCTTTTACATGAAAAAATGATGGTTATTCGGTTGGGGGATAGTCTATAGCAGGTGAATTGGTTGAGAAACCTCCAATAGCTCGTGAATTCCACCAAATTTCTTACAACTTTTTAATTTTTGCAACTTTTGGAGGTATACGCGGACTATGTATTGTGTAACAACAATATGTATGCATGTTGTCTAGCATGCAGCGAGCGTGTGCACATAGGTTGTAGTGGTACAGGGCACGCACATGCTCTAAAAGTTGTTTTTTAAGTAGAGCTTCTCAGCAGTAGTTTGGCAAATTATGCAAGTAAGAGGGCCAATGCCATATATGCATGAGTAGGGCATTTTAGGGCTATAACAGAAAGATCCCCAAAATTGTGATTTGTATGGAGTTATCTAATGTGAGGGAGGGTGATTTGGTATATGGGTGATCAAAATCATATTAGAATCTGAGTTAGTGGGTTTCACGATAGTTGTGAACTCAAAATTATGGAAAAAAAATGACTAAGTGTCAAAGATACTTGTAATTTTCATGTGTGTATCACACAAAAATATTTTTCATGTGCTACATAGTGTACTGCATGGAATTATTTTTCATGTGATTTAATGTTCTTGCAAGAGGATGGGTTAAGACTTAGAAATTTTTCTTAAAAGTTGAAGAAGTTTGTACATTAAATGAAATAAAGTGTTTTTGCGATGCGATGTATCGTACCAAAATATTTTTTGTGTGATACACCGCAAGATGGGAAATTTTTTAGCGATGCAACTTAGAAAAATTTGAAGAAATTGTGTATCACACGAATTTTTTTTTCATGGGATACAGTTTGCATGAAAATATTTTTTATGCGATAGTGTTATGGCTAGGGTATGGATAGAAAACTTAGAAAAAATTTGGAATTTTTTGGATAAAAAGTGCATATTGTGTGGAAAGAAATTTTGTTGCGATATGATATATCACACCAAGATAATTTTGGTGTGATACACCGCACAAGGAGAAAGTTTCCAACAATGCGATGAAGGAAGGGGAATTTTTCCTTTATCGCAAGAAATTAAAGTTGGTGTGATACACTGCAAGAAAGCAAGTTTCCAAGCGATGCAACGAAGGAAGAAAGAAGTTAGAGACTTATAATTTTTTGGAGAAAATAGGCTTATCGTACGAAGATCAAATTTGTGCGATACACCACAAGAAGAGAAATTTTCCCACAATGTGATAAAGGAAGGGAGGAAGGAATTTGTCATGGTGGAGAAAGTTTTCGAGAAGTGCAATATATTGCAAGAAAAAAAACTTTATTGTGATACGTCGCAAGAAAGGAAATTTTCCCACGTTGCGATAATGATTCAGATTGGATCATTATGTAATTTGTCATCTATTTTGGTTGGAAAAATTGGAGGAATTGGCTTGCAGTGCCCATTTTAGTGGCAAGTCCCAATTTGGAAAATTGGGGTCCATAATCTTATGGAGCCATTTTGAGGCATTAAATAACATTTTTTAGGGTTACAACGTCTAAAAATGGTGCCAACACCCTCAATGTTGATCTACACACTGAGAGGTTTCCAACGGTGTGAAAATCACATCAATCAGAGCTTGTGTGTGAAAGTTATGCCTCCTCCAAGTTGACCTACCTTATTGACCACCATGGCACGAATTGAGGCCACATTGGCCCCCATTACTCAAACATGTAGATCTATCCACTTGTGGATTATCAAGAAGATTCTAGAAGGTCCAAACCTTATCACTAATTGAGCATTGAGGAAGTCAAAACCCTAATCATTGACAACTATCAGGCTATGTTAAATATTGGGCCACTAGGAAGAGAAGGGAATCCATTCTTTAGCATGTTAGCCTATGTCTCTTATACAATCATTAATTCCTAGTATACCACCTTTATATATTTCACATTTAAGAATATAGTTTTATCCTAAGTATGTTTCTAGATTCCTATTTTGCCTCCCCCCATCTTATCTCCCTATGAGGTGTCGATGTGAGAGAAATTGAGTTGGTTTCATTATTGTATTTTATATTTGTATCATGATCTTATGTGTGTTCTATTTCCTTCAATTCATATCAGATCTCTTATGTTCTTAAGGGCATGGTAATCTTGAGATCCATGGTAGTTTTTCATGGGAAGTGAGGTGCAACTTGTTGGTTGTGGAGCCTGGTTATCTTCTTGATTCAGAGGTCTTTGTTTTCAGCCATGTTTATACCCCATGAAGACTTTACACCCTGGAAGAATGTACACTCCTCCACACGAGGGAGTGAATAGGGGGGTTACCCCCTCTGCGGGGTCTGGGGGCAAGCAAGCCCCCGAAGGAAAAATTTCCTTGTAAATGTATATTGTGTTGGTTGTAGAGCCTGATTGTTTTCCTGATTCAGAGGTTTTTGTTTTCAGTTGTGTTTATACCCCATGAAGACTTTACACCTCAGAAGAATGTACACTTCTCCACATGGGGGAGTGGAGAGGGGGGTTACCCCCTCTGCGGGGTCTCGGGGAAAGCAGGCCCTCGGCAAGGGTTTGGGGGCGAAGCCCCCGAAGGAAAAATTGCCTTGTAAATGTATATTGTAATTTCATTGAAACTCTGGACCGTTCATTATGAGGTCGCAGATCTGACGGTAGAAGTTGTGTTAGGGTTTTTTTTCCCTAGAAGGCAACCCTCTTTTATGAGGGAAATGTATTGCGTCTATGTATCATTGTGAATATTGTATTATGAGTGAGGAGACTAGAGAGAAAAATGAGGAAGTTACAACGAGTGTGTTGTAGATTGTATCCCTTCATTTCCTGGATAATAATAAAGGAAGGACCTGACGATTTCTCTAGTGGACATAGCCCACACTGGGTGAACCACGTATATCTGTGTATCTATTGCATTGTGTATATTTTGTTTCTGCATTTGTTTTATTTTATTGCTCCGCAATCCTCTTTTTCTAACATATTGTAATTTCATTGTAAATATGGACTGTTCATTATAAGGTCACAGATATGACGGTAGAAGTTATGTTAGGGTTTTTTGCCCTATAAGGAAACCCTCTTTTATGAGGGAAATGTATTGCGACTATGTATCATTGCAAATATTGTATTCTGAGTGAGGAGATCGTGAGAGAAAGAAGAGGAAGTTGCAGCGGGTGTGTTGTAGGGTATCCCTTCATTTGTTGGATAATAATAAAGGAAGGGCCTGGTAATTTCTCTGGTGGACGTAGAACACACTGGGTGAACCATGTATATCTGTGTCTCTATTGTATTGTGTATCTTCTGTGTTTTATTTCCGCATTTGTTTTATTTTATTTCTCTGCGATCCTGTTTTTCTAACAATTGGTATCAGAGCAAAAGGTAACTCATGGGAAAAGAGGGTTCCTGGTTCGAGTGGGGGCAATGGCGGAAGATAGAAAGTTTAGGGTCGATAAATTTAATGACCAAAACTACCAGTTATGGAAGATGCAGATGGAAGATTATTTATATCAGAAGGATCTATTCCTACCATTGGGTGGAATAGAAAAGAAGCCGACGGCCATGAAGGACGAAGAATGGGAGGCTCTTGACAAAAAGGCACTAGGAATGATACGGTTGAGTCTGGCGGCGTCAATGGCTTTCAATATTTCGAAAGAAAAGACAATGAAGGAGACGATGGACGCAATGGCTAAACTGTATGAAAAACCCTCGGCGTCCAATAAGGTATTTCTAATGAAGAGATTATTTAATATGAAGATGTCGGAAGGTGGGTCTATTGCAAATCATTTAAATGAATTTAATATGGTTACTAATCAACTAAGTTCTATAAAAGTGGACTTTGATGATGAGGTCAAGGCTCTTCTAATCTTGTGCTCATTGCCAGAAATATGGAACGGCTAGGTCATGGTTGTAAGTAACTCTGTCTCTGGTTCAAACACTTTGAAATTTGATGATGTTGTTGGTGTTATCCTTAGTGAGTAAATGAGACGGAAAAGCACATATGAGACATCAGGTAATGCGTTAAACATGGATAACAGGGAAGACAAAAGGATAGAGGAAAGGGCTCAGAGAACTGTGAAAATTCTAAGAAGGGCAGATCCAAATCCATATTTGGAAAGATAGAGTGTTGGAATTGTAGGAAGAAATGACATCTAAAGAAAGACTGCAGAGCTCCAAAGAAACAAAGAGATGGACAGTAGGAGAAAAATCAGGAAGGAATTGTAACAAGTGATGTGTTACAAGATGCTTTGTTTCGTTTTGTAGATAATATTTTTGAGTCTTGGGTAGTAGATTTAGGGGCTTCATTTCATGCCACGCCCCATAGGAAACATTTTCTAGATTATGTTCAAGGTGATTTTGGACATGTTCATTTGGGTGATGGTGCACCATGCCAAATTGATGGAATGGGAAAGGTAAAAATAAAGCAAAACAATGGAAACCAATAGTTTTTGAAAGAGGTAAGACATGTTCCAGATTTAAGGAAAAATCTAATTTCAACAGGGCAATTGGCAAGTGAAGTTTGTATATCCATATTTACAGATATGGTGTGGAAGGTCACCAAAGGATCATTGATGACAACAAAAGGAGAGAAGGTAGGTACATTGTATTTATGTACTGGTAACACTAACTCATCTATCTCTTTAGCTTCTACATGAGTTGATACAACACTGTGGCATCATAGGCTTAGGCACATGAGTGAGAAGGCGATGCAGATACTTCACAAAAGAAATTTGTTTCTAGATCTTAAGCAAATTGATTTGGATTTCTGTGAGCATTGTGTTTATGGAAAATAGAAGAGAGTCATATTTCTCTGAGTCGGAAAAGAAAAGAAGAGTGAAAGGTTAGAGCTTGTGCATACAGATGTATGGGGACCATATTATGTATCATCTCTTGGTGACTCTCGTTATTATGTTACTTTTATTGATGATGCAACTAGAAAAACTTGGGTTTATTGCATTCGACAAAAATCTGATGTTTTTTATACTTTTAAGAAATGGAAATCTTTGGTTGAGAATGAGACAGGAAAAAGGTTGAAGTGTCTCAGATCAGACAATGGAAGTGAATATTGCAGCAAGGAGTTTGATAATTATTGTTCATACCATGATATTCGTAGAGAGAAGACAGTTCCAGGAACACCACAAGAAAATGGTGTGTTAGAAATGATGAATAGGACAATCATGGAGAGTGCAAGGAGTATGAGATTGCATGTTGGTTTTCCCTTACAGTTCTGGGCAGATGTTGTAGATACTATTGTTCACTTAATAAACAAAGGACCTTCAAGCTCTTTGGATGGTTGAATTCTAGATGAGGCATGGACAGGTAAAAAGGTAAACTATTATTTTTTGAAGACTTTCAGTTGTGAATCATTTGTCCATATTGACAAAGAAAATAGAACAAAGCTTAAGGCAAAATCCAAGAAGTGTACCTTTATTGGATACAGTGTTAATGATTTTGGTTATCACTTATGGGATTATGAAAATAACAAAATCATTAGGAGTAGAGATGTCATATTCAATGAGAATTTCATGTACAAAGATCAGTTGTAGGGAAAGAAACAGGAAAAAAAAAACAAAATACACATTGCTTGATGAGATCATTGAAAAAGAAATTTCAAAGGTACCAGAAAATAAAAATGTAAAACAACAGGATCAACAAGTACCTCAAACTCATGCAAGTGTTGTTAGAAGATCTACCAGGTTAAGTAGACCCCCTGAACGATGCTCTCCTTCATTTTATTATTTATTGTTGACTGATTCTGGTGAACCAGAATATTATGAATAGGCAATGCAGGTAGACACCAAAAAGAAGTGGGAGCAAGGCATGAAACAGGAAATGGATTCCTTGGTAAATAACCAGACTCAGGACTTGGTTCAGTGGCCTGCAGGAAAAAGAGCATTGCAGAATAAATGGGTTTACAAGTTGAAGGAAGAAGATGGAGGGAAAAAATGGTACAAGGCTAGACTTGTTGTAAAGAGGTTTGCACAAAAGAAAGGTATAGATTTTGATGAAATATTTTCTCTCATTGTTAAAATGACTTCAATTAGGACTATTTTTAAGTCTTGTGGCAGTAGAAGATTTGCATCTTGAATGGTTAGATGTAAAACAACTTTTCTCCATGAGGATTTGGAGAAAAAAATTTATATGTAGCAGCCACATGGGTATGAGGTCAAAGGGAAGGAGAATTTGGTATGCATGTTGAAGAAGAGCTTGTATGGCCTAAAGCAAGATCCAAGGCAGTGGTATTTGAAGTTTGACAGGTTTATGACAGAACAAGGTTATAGTAGATGTCATTATGATCACTGTGTTTATTTTAAAAAGCTATAAAATGAAAGCTATATTATCTTGTTATTGTATGTAGATGACACGCTTGTTGCAGAGTATAATATGCAGGATATAAATGTGCTCAAGAAGAAATTAGTTAATTCATTTGCGATGAAAGATTTGGGTGTTGCAAAGAAAACCCTTGGTATGAGAATAAAAACAGACAGGAAAAATCGCAAATTGACATTGTTTCAGGGTGAGTACATAGAGAAGGTGTTGGAGAGGTTTAGAATGCAGAATGCAAAACTAGTTAGTACACCTTTGGCCAACCATTTTAAATTAACTAAGGAAATGTGTCCCAAGACATAGGAGGAGATAAAATACATGTCCAGGGTTCCTTATTCATCAACAATTGGTAGTTTGATGTATGCGACGGTTTGCACAAGACCAGATATTGCACATGCAGTGGGAGTTGTGAGAAGGTATATGAACAATCCAGGTAAAGAACATTGGGAGGCAGTAAAGTGGATTCTCGGGTATTTGAGAGGTACTTCTACTCTTGCATTATGTTTTGAAGGTTCAAACATTATTCTACATGGAAATGTTGATTCATATATGGCAGATGATAAAGATACCAGGAGGAGCACCACAGGGTATGTTTTTACTGTAGGTGGAACAACAATAAGTTGGATTTCGAAACTACAAAAGGTTGTTGCACTTTCAACAACAAAGGCAGAGTATGTTGCTGCTACAGAGGCTAGTAAAGAGATGATTTGGTTATAGAGGTTTGTGTAGGAATTGGGAAAGAAGCAAGAGAATAACAGGTTGTAGTTTGATAGTGAGAGTGTCATTCATCTTGCAAAGAACTCAACCTTCCATTCGAAGACTAATCATATACAGCTCAGGTACCATTTCATACGATCCGTCTTGGAAGATGGACATTTGAAGCTGGAAAAGATACACTAGCCAAAATCCTGCAGACATGTTAACAAAGGGATTAACCAGGGAGAAATTGATTTCTTTCTCAGCTTTAGTTGGTCTTCAAGAATGAAGATGAAGATGAGAAATTTTTCAGATCCAAGAAGGATCATAGTCCAACATATACAACAACAGTGGAGTTGTTGAGATCAGTCTCTAAGTGGGAGATTGTTGGTTGTGGAGACTGATTATCTATTTGATTCATAGGTCTTTGTTTTCAGTCGTGTTTATACCCCATGAAGACTTTACACCCCGGAAGAATGTACACTCCTCCATGTGTAGGAGTGCAAAGGGGGGTTACCCCCTCTGCGGGGTCTGGGGGAAAATAGGGGTTCGGGGGCGAAGCCCCCGAAGGAAAATTTGTCTTGTAAATGTATATTGTAATTTCGTTGTAAATCTGGACCGTTCATTATAAGGTCGCAGATCTGACGGTAGAATTTATGTTAGGGTTTTTTGCCCTAGAAGGCAACGCTCTTTTATGAGGGAAATGTATTGCAGCTATGTATCATTGTGAATATTGTATTCTGAGTGGGGAAACTCTAAGAGAAACAAGAGGAAGTTACAGCGGGTGTGTTGTAGGTTGTATCCCTTCATTTGTTGGATAATAATAAAGGAAGGACCTGACAATTTCTCTGGTGGACGTAGCCCACACTGAGTGAACCATGTATATTTGTGTCTCTATTGTATTGTGTATCTTTTGTGTTTTATTTCTGCATTTGTTTTATTTTATTGCTGCATGTTTATGTTTTTCTAACACAACTAATGATACTAAGATGAGCATGCAGTAAAATAAGAGCAACCACACAAGCTACAACACCAAGAGTTTCCATGATGGAGATGTTGAAGAGAAGCCTCCATTTGAGGTGCAACCAATGATACCAAAATGAGCATGCAGTGAAATAAGAGCATCCACACAAGCTACAACATCAAGAGTTGCCATGATAGAGATGTTGAAGAGAAGCCTCGATTAACCAAATATGTTGGAACAATTGAGTTGTATGTGTTGTTTAATTTTGTTAAAGAAAACGATGATTGAATCCCAATTTTGGAATCATATTTTCATTGTTTTCTATTGGTTATTGGTTACTGGCTCATATATAATACTTAGATCTGAAAATGAAAAACAGATATTGTGTAAGAATTGATTGCAAAGGGAATATATCTAATGCTTGTAAAGAGATAGTTTGAAAGATAGATCTGTGATTCTTTCTGTTTTTTGTATTTCATCCAATACAATTTGGCCTTGAGATGCAAACAAGAGTTGAGCAAACTCAAGAATTTTAAGGCATAGGCATGCTATTATAAACTAGATCCGTTATCATAAGATCTTCTTGATCCATCTACAAGAAGACAAAGTAAGATCTACAGATCTCTTAGCAAATTTTGTTCATGTTTTATTTCTTAAAAAAATTGACTTGCCAATAATATTTATTTCCTTGTCGTGGCAAGAAACGGTGTTGTTTGGATTATGAATCAGGTTCCCAGCCTCTAACCACTTTTTGATTACCAAGAAAAATCAAGAAAGTACGTACATTCATGGGCCATGAACTCTAATATTTATATGCCCACGTTTTGTTTTACATAGTTTATGTTTCACAAAGGTTAAAAAGACATGCCATCCACTTAAGGACAATTTAGGCTCAACTTTTAAAAGAACTTATTTTTTTTAAACCTTTTGAATTGACATGTTTTCTTTTAACAAATAAATCATATGAGGTATGTTCAAAAGTTCAACTTTAACATAAAGTATTACTTTGTGTCAGTGTGACTTTATAAGATGTGGAGTGATAAGAGATGGGAAACTTTTGATGAAGACATGGAAAAATCGTCATAGGCATGATAGTGAGAAGGTTTAATCTATTGTACCATTCATGTTTGTTATGTTTCAAGTGTAAAAGAGTTAATTGTATGCAAAATAATGAAAATATCTTTTTTGTGTGTGTGTGTTGGGTCTTAGATCCATTCGAAATTAAATAAGTAGATCATAGGTATATCTTGCATAGTGTTTGATGGTCCACCTAAAATTGAATAAGGAGATCATAGGTATACCTTGCATAGTATTTGATGGTGAATTTTTATGAAGGCTTATGTTGTTGTTTAGTGTTGACACTTGCAATTTTATCATTTAACACAACAGACGCAATAAGTTAATGCAATTCAAGCATAACTAATGCACAATCAAGCACAAGTAATCACACCTATGTAAAGAATTTTCAAGCATTCAAGTATTTGACCACATTAACATTTAAAGACATCGTCAACATTTCACATTAGCAATGGACAAATCAAATTCATAATGAAAGGAGAATTTTATGAACTCAGCACATCGTGGAGCGTGTAGCAATCAATGTTTTTTGTAATATTATTGTACTTGCAATAGTTTCTTTGGAAATTTTGGTATCAAAATCATGTTGAATTATATCAGGTGCATTCTCGCTTGAGCCCGACATCCAAGAGTCATTGTAATTTTTTAGTCGAAATTAATAAGGTTTAGTTCAAACTTGTAATAATCATGAGTTGGGGTGCATTTTCAGTAGTATCTGACACCCTCAACTTCTTGGAAGCAAAATCAAGCAAGCAACTTCAAGAGTTCAAGTGAGCATGAAGTATAAGCAATTGAGTTCAAGGAAACAAGTTCAAGCAAGTGTGAAGTGCAAGTGAACATAAAGTGCAAGTTAGCGAGTTCAAATGGAGCAAAATCTAGAATTATTAGAGTTATTGAACACTCTAATAATCATTGTTGAAGACAACACAATGATATTAAACAAAGAAACTCTTCAATATCTTTGAACTTGTTTGCAAGTGATGGAAACCAAAGTAGAACTACTTCAAACTCAGACTCAACTTCTTCAAGATGAACTTCAACAAAAGAATCGTAAGTGTTCTGAACTAGTTTTTGTTCAAAACAATCCTCTCTATGATGATGATGATGGTCATTCAAATAAGTAGACATCACAAGAGCAACTTAGCAAGGCAATTACAGATGCAGATGAAGATGAAGTTATTCATGAACCTACACTTCAAGAGTTTTCTTTTGAGTTTAGTGAAGAAAACTTTTCAATTATACAGGAGCACACAGCAAATCATCATCCACAAATTTCAAAGCAAAAGGTTCAACATACTCTTTCCAAGCCCATCATAAGACCTTGGGAAGAAATCATCAACAACAACAAGCACATAACATGACTTGGATATAACAAGGAAGTTACTTTTCATATTCCCGATTATTCCCGATCAATCTAGTTTCAAAGTGTTAGATTCCTTCAAGAAGATTTGACTTCAT
>JASDQU010100069.1:192762-203793 GCA_032191745.1 Picea mariana | reverse complement strand
ATATATATGCTCAAAACTCCCAATGCATGGGTAATGTTTGGTCTAGTATAGACCATAGAATGTACCTCAAAATTCCAACAATACTCATGTAGGGAACATGAAACATGTCCTCTAGCACTTCTTTTGTCTTGGAACACTATTTTATAGATAACTTTACACCTATATGAATAGGAACCTTCATTGATTTACATTCTTGTATATTAAACCTTTGCAACATTGTCTCAATGTATTTCTTCTTAGTCAACCAAAGTTTCTTGTTTATATGATCTATTTTAACTTACATGCCCAAAATGAAATTTGTAGCACCAAGATCCTTAGTATCAAACTTAGAGAACATCTAAGATTTAACATTCTTGATGTTTTCCTTGTTTTTTCCAATTAACAACATATCATACCACATAAACAAAATGAACACCAACCTACTTGGAATACACGCGGTATTCAACTTTCCTTATTGAAAATCCAATTCCCAATATATAAGTATCAAACTTTTGATACCAATTTCTTAGATATTGCTTTATGCCATAGAGGAATTTTTCCATCTTGAAAACCAACTCCTTCTTTTCGTTCACTATAAAACCCTTGGTTGTTTCATGTAGATTTCTTCTTCAAAATCCCCATGTATGAATGTTGTCACCATATCCATGTGCTCCATTTCAAGGCCAAATGCAATAGTGATAGACGAAAGAAATCTAATGAAGTTGACTTAGCAACAAGAGAAAATTTCTCACCAAAATTAGTTCCCTCCACATGAGAATATCCTTTTTCTCCTAGGCAAGCTTTCTACTTCTCCACATTACCTTATGTATTAAACTTCTTCTTAAACACCCATTTTCTACCAACATGTTTTCTTCAAAGAGGAAACTTGACTAAATCCTATGCCTCATTTTTATCCGAGGCATCCATTTCTTTGACCATGGACTTATTCCAAAATTTACCGTCCTTTGTAGATACTGCCTCCCTAACAGTTCTAGAATCATAATTATCCTAGATCATTCTATTTTATTGTCATATGCATGCACTGCCTTCCAAAATTTACCATCATTTTATGTTTTTTCTATTTTATTTTTCGACTTACTCCTTTTCTCCTTTAGAACATACACACAATCATCACAACCAAAAACTCTGAGATGTTCAAGAGAGGGTTTCTTACCAGTCCATATCTCATACAAAATATTATCGAGGTCCATTGTTGATGTAGGTGATCGATTTATTAGGTAACATGCAATATCCATTGCATTTGCCTAGAATTCTTATTCTAACCCTACACCACTAGGCATATGGCTTGCCTTTTCCATCAATGTCATGTTCGTTATTTGCAACTCCATTTTTTTAGGTGCGTATGGAGTAGTTTTTTGAGATGCTATACTACACTACTTATAGAACTACTCAATTCATTTCCACATAACTCTCCACCATTATTTTTCCTTAATAACTTTATATTTTTTCTGTATGGTTTTCTAGAAGAGTCTTAAACTCTTAGAATTTACTGAAAACATCGTAGTTTTGCTAGAAGAAATGTATTCATGTATTCCTCAAGAAATCATATATAAACGATACATACTATAAATACTTACCTAGTGATGGAATAGGAATATATCCAAACACATCACTATGTATCAATGACATAGCATGCTGCTCTTGTAGCACCAGTATGGAATTTTCACTTGATTTTTTCTCATACACACAAATTTCATAAAAACGAAAATCTAAGCGACAATAAGAAACTCCTTCAACATACCTTTATTGTGCAAAAGTCGAAGGCCCTTCTCTCCAATATGTCCCAATATTTGAATCATTCCAAACCACTATCTTATTTATAGGGACAATAGGGGTCATATCTGCTTCTTTGATCACCTCAAGAATACTGAAAATATTACATCCACCAGTCATAGTTTTTCATAATAGCTTGTACGGTGTTGTAATTCAAATCCTCTTTCCAACACCATCGATCCTTGAACCATTATGAATGACTCCTTTTCAAATATTATCTACATAACTACATCACTCATCTTACTCGTAGATATCAAAATTTTTGCCAACCCTAGAATATGTAGAAATTTGAGGAGGGTTTTAACCCTTCTGTCTTTAAGCATTAGCTTGACCCTTCCATATCTTATGATATTTGCTCTCAATTAATCTACTAAGAGGATGTCACATCCAACATACTTTCCATATTCACAAAACTACCCCCTATGGGAAGTCATATGAAAATGAGAAGCACTTGAGTCGATCAACTATGCATCATGATTTGATTTTGTACTTCTAGATTCCAAGTACACATCCCCTTCTTCTTTTGATGAGGAATTCACTTCTATGGAAGGAGCATCATCAAATACCTTCCCTTTATCGATATTTTTAAATCTGCAATCTTTCTTCATATGCCCAACTTTACTCCATTTCCAATATTTTCTTATAAATTTTATGGGAGATTTACACCCCCTCTAGACTTTGATATATCCAGATAATTCTATTTCTATAATAGGGATGATCTCTCACAAAAAATGCATTCATGTTGAGACCCTTCATGATTTTCTCCTCATTTATTTTGATGACAAGGACACAACTACATCTTCAAACTTTAATGTAGACTTAGTAGTACTACCAATGGCTACAAACAGATCATCCCATGAATCTAACAAAGAACATAAAAAGGTTACACACTTATCTTCTTTAGAAATATTAATATTAACATAGGATAATTGACTTACCATAATATTAAAAGCATTTAGATGATGTCATAGAGTTGCCATCATTCATTCGAAGGAGGTATACAACTTATTCCAAATAAATAGTTTGTTTACTAGGATTTCACTAATAGAAAGCCCCTAACTTCTCCCATATCTTCTTAGTGTTGGCTTATCCTAAGATATTAAACAACGCTGAATCTAGAAAGCACAACTGAATAATACTCTGCACCCGCCTATACATATTTTCCCAATCTTCTTGTCATACCCATTAGTTTCTTTCCAAACATAACAACCCATTGATATTTGTCCACAAGAAGATCTTCCATATTAAGCTTCCATAACTCAAGGATTTGGTTGTTAAAATTTTGCATCTCTATCCTTGAACTACTCACCATTTTTTTCATACAAGATTCACCCATGCAAAGATCCCACTCAAGAATAAGTTTATCGTTAAACCAAGATACCCTTGCTCTTCAATTAATGAGCTAAAATCTAGCAACAAAGACATCCACTTAAAGCCAATAACCTTGTTCTAATACCAAATGAAGAATTTGATCAACCTATCCAAGAAAGACAATGCTTACAAAATGTTAAAATTCAAATAAACAATGACACATATACACAATATACACAAAAAATTAGCTTAGAAGCCCTTAACTAGGAAAAACTACAAAACTTAGAACACACATATTTCTCATTGTATTGAATTAACAATTCACAATACAATATTTGTGTACTCCACAATATCAATTATCCCTAATCTCCCAAGCAATATTATATTATAATGGGAATAAAACCATGGGCTGGAACCATCTAGAAAACCCATCAATACACTTATAACAACCTCCAAAAAAATAAGGAGCCAAAAATAAATTTCTTTGAGGTCATCACCCCTTTCCTTGCAAAAAATGTGTTAGATGTACAATATATACCTGTAAAGATTATAACGCATCCAACATTTCTAAAGCAAACAAATGGTGAAGGTTTACCTAAATGTTATTGCTCATTTGGGATTTTTGTCTCGTTTTAAGCATCATATCTACCTTAATTTCACATAATAGATAAAATGTTAAGTTTCAAAACAATGAATTATGATCGTTGAATGATTATTTTAGAAACTTCAACATCCAATTTTGTTAAGACTTATGCAACAAAAATAATATATCATTTTACTTTACTTTTGGTTTTGTAACTTAAAAAAGTCTTGAACACTTGATTTTGCTAAAATTTATGCAACAAAAAATGTTTTCTCATTTTAGTTTAATTTTGGTTTTGTAACTTAAAAATGTAATACCTTGGTTTTGACCCTTGGAATTTATTGGATCATATTATGCATAAATTGTAATTTAAGTTTGTAATGATGGGAGTCAAGCCATGTGAGCTTAAATAAATGACCCTACTTGTAAATGATGTAAATATGCTTGTATGGATTCCTAGTGTAGTGTTCAAGGCCAAGGCCTAGCTAGTAAATGGCTAAGTATGTATGTTGTAAACATATGCATATGGATAGTGTGGTAGGATTGTCACAATGAAATCAAGTTATGTAAATATTAATGCTAGAATATAATATATAATGGTCCAAGATGACTACGAAGAGCATGAGAGGGGTTATGATTCCACCAGAGGGGAAGAGGAAAGGGGGGTTATGGAAAAGTAAATCATTTACTGCCAAGTGTCATCCTTAGAACTCATCAATTTTATACCACATTCCTTAAATAAATCCATCTGCCTCCTTTGGCTTATCAAACCAATCATTGAATGCATGTAAGAGGCTAGTGGGGAAAGTCTTCTCGCTGAGTTATAGAAGCATGGGATGTGTATAATCATTATGGGAATTGGAAGAGTCCTACATTTCTCTTGTCAGAAGTAATGTCAACCATTATTTCCACCAATCCTCACATTTCCATGGACTCTACCATTCATTCCAACATTCTCACATTCATTCTAGAGATTTCTCTTGTTGTGTTATCCATTGCTAATGACTATCAATCTTGAAATTAACCAAAATTAGCACTGTGAAGAGGAAATTGTAGACCCAAGATGAAAGGTAGATGGTTGCAGGTGATCATGGAGGTTGGGAAAGTTAGGAACCCATCTTCCATTGTGCATTTTTTTCTCCATAAATACTTGAGAAGCCAATTATATCCATGCAAGCAATTCCCATAAGGAAATCAACAGATTGGGCTCTTTCTGCACACACTTAAGAGCACTATAAGGGAAGGGTATTTTAAGGGATTGTTGAGTAGAGAAGGGGAATGCCTTCCTTTTGTTGTGTGGAGTAGTGGAAGATACTTCCATGGTTGTTTCATGGTTGGATGGGATAATTATGATGCTTTGTAGTGAGTATATTGGTTGAGCATGAGAGCATATGGGTTGGGTTGAAAGAGATGGAAGCTTGTAGCATGGTTCCTTTACCCTAGTGACCTCCTATCCCAAATTGGGGGTGATATTTGCATTGGATATCTATGTTTGGGTGGGAAATAACTCTTACACAATGAGTTTCTTAGATTTTCTTCAGTTAAAAGATAAGTTCCTTATCATTGTTTATGAATATGCAAAAATTATGTTGATTTTCTATTATGAAAATCTATGTATATTGCATGTTTTGTGTCATTATTCTTGATTTTGTTCATGAAAATTTGGTTTCCATGGATTTCTGTGAATCCATGTTAGTTTAATATGTTGCATTCTTTAATTCACACTACGCATGTAATTCATTTAGTTATGGTCCTCCCTGGGAGGTTTACCTTGCTAGTATCATGGGGAAATTTTCTCTAAGGGTTGGAATTTAAAATCCTTGTAATGTGGCTACCCATCCTATGGATAAGAGTGTTACGTAGGGATGCTACAGTGTGATTCTAGAGCTCAAATTCAACATTGTTCCAAATCTAGGAAAATTTTTAGAAGAACATGACATTCTTCATTGATAATTATGGTTGAAATGAGAAAATTTGAGCAATTAGAAGGCCACGTAACATGTTCACTAGCATAGATTGATAGCCCAGGATGAGTTGCAATATTTGGAAAAGATCTTAAGGATAAGTACTGATACTACTGCAAATGACCTAGATTTAGTCAGTGAGAGAAATCAATGGTCGACATGCTCTCATAATAGTTGCAAATGATTGGGGTGAAGTGGTTATCCCATTTTGTGAATAGTGATAATTTCATTTAGAAATTCGATTTATGATCGACAAGCTCTCATGGTGTTTGGGGAGTTTGAGGGGAGGAAAGAGATAGCCTTAATACGAATGATCAAGACCTTACCCATGGATCTTGATCGATGGTTTAGATCCTCTTGTAGTGTTTGGGGAGTTCATGGAGAAGAGAGAGAAGGTATTTCCACAAATAGTTAGGAACTTACCTAGAAATCTAAGATCAACAATATAATATCTTGCATGAGGGGTCTCCCTTGTAGTGTAAATAATTGTGGTTGCAGGCAATGGAAAAGAGGGGCTTGTTATCCCATCAGCCTAGGGAAACATGCCATGTGGAAGGACTCAGTGCACAAGAGATCGTACATGGAGGCGATGGAGGAAATTGAACCATGTACTACAAATGTACTCTATCAGTTTTGAAAGCAAGGAAATCAAAGGAAAATAGGTCGCATCCACGAGGGCTCTAAGTTAGCATAAAAACACGAAAAACCAATGGAATTGCATGCAAAATTGCACAAAATTAGGTATGGATTTACAAATTAAAAAATAAGGGGAAAGAGACAGAATTCCCTCTACGCTTCTTTCCTAGAGGTAGTTGACAACCAACAAAACCCTCAATATGGTAAGAGCAAGAGCTTGAGAATGTCAAGAACAAGAGCTTGAGAATGTCAATTCATGCATCCTTGCCAACATATCTCTACATTTCAGTGGACCTACTTACCTACTTAGAAATGTGGATGTGTGAGGTGTTGTGGATGACATAGGATGCCCCAATTCAACAATGGGTTCATAAATTTGTGCACACCTTAGATAGCTAATCCCTATATCTGTGTGTAAAACCTAGGGCAAAATATAGGTTGATCACATCCGATTCTTCCAATGATTTCGATAGATATCTAGTGAGATGGCAAGAAAAATAGATGGAATAATGGGCTGCAATAGAATAAGTCCAAGGAAGGAAATAGAGAGAGGCAGTTTCTATCGCTCGTATGGGGAAAAGGGTGCCCTCTTCCCACTCATGTGCTCGACCCACTAACATTAGCCACTCCTATTTTGTATTTTGATTTGGCACTACCATCCACCCTCCTTGTAGTAGTACATGAAGGATTCAAGGAGGTTTCCACCCCCTCGACCCCCGTAGTTTCTCTCATGAATAAAAATTTACATGAGTAATGTTGGAAAATGGGAAGGACCCTTGTGTGCATTGCATTTAATTATTATAGGAAAGATCATAAAATACATAATAGAATTACTATGATGATTCTTTTCATATTACTGTTGTTGTCTAATAGAACATTGTTGTGCATAGTTATTGCAACTCAATTTGGGTATTAATAAGATACAACAAAGGTCATAAGACATAATAGAAAATAACTTTTCGAGACCTATAACTCTTGGTTTTGAAATTAGACTTGAACAAATGTATAGTCATCATAAAGGTATCTCAAAGGGGAAGTTATATGGGCTTTCAAATCTTGCAAAAAATGTTTTGATTCATCCAAATGATTAAAATAACAAAGGCTTGGTCTTGGTTTGGATAAGGAACTGTCATCATGGAGGATGCAAAGGACCCTTATGAATTCAACATAGATGCCATGAGTGAAAATATACAAGTTATAAATATAGAGATAATGTAACTCCTCTAGATATTGTAGAGACTATGAGAAGTTGAGAGTGGAATTACAAAGCTATGAAGCAAACACTAAATGGGTCATTAAACCTCAGAAGGAATAGAATCAACTAAATGCTACCATGCTCCAAATCTTGATAGATATATAGAATCAAATCGATCATGGGAAGAGCTCAAGTATTGTTGGTTGAAGTGATAACAAATCTAGAAGTTGTTCTCAAAAGAGATCCCATAGCTCAAGAAATACATCCATAGTTGGGACATATACACCATTAGGATCCTCTATTAGTGATTCATCTACCTCTCAATATTCATTGAGAAATTCAAAAAAAAAAATCCCAGGCGTAAGAGGAAGAAGCCTTTAAAAGATAACTTACATGGATAATTTTGAAAGGAAAACCCCCCTACATTTTATGGTGAAGTTAAATATGGAAAAGAAGTTGAGGGCCTTTTGGGATGAGGAAGTATTTCAAATTCCATGATTACTCTGGAAACATAAAGGCCAAAGTAGCCATATTAATCTAAATGACAAAGCTTCCATTTGGTGGGAGCATTTCACACAAGTTAAGAAAATAAATGAGAGAAAGGTTATTTGAAGAAATTCAAGAAACACTTCCAATAGAAGTATCTTTTTAATAAATAGTATGATGATAAAATCAAAGAATTCCATGAGTTAAAGTTGGGGTGGATGACCATGGATGAATATATGAATAAATTCTTAGAGTTGTTGAGATATGTTAAGTAGACCAGAGATGAGAAGGTAATGATCCAAAGTTTCTTAATTGGATTACCTTAGACTTATAAATACCTACTTGAGTTTAATTAACCTCAAACTTTGGATGAGGCCATTAGAAAGGCTAAATATTGTTATGATTAGAATAGAAACATGCTATAACTCTAGAAGACATGGAAGGAGAATATGAAGGACCATCTTGACCAAAGAAAGAAAGATTTCAAACCTCCTCATTATAAAAATCAGCCAAAGGACTTTCAACAAAATCAACTAGTTGAATCAGTGGGAAAGAGACATAGAGAGCCTATCAGTGTTGGGGTTGTGGAGAAGACCATTTTCTCAAGAATTTTCCACATAGAAAGGAGAAAACCAAGAATGTCATAACATATAGGAGGCTATTGATGTTAATGATGAAGTAAGGATTATTTCTTGGATCAATGTTTCCTTGGAAGACCACCAAGAAAATCACAAATCAATTGTGGTTGAAGTTGAAGGTAAGACTACTAAGCAATCAGTTTCCATTTTTAATGATCTAGGATCTAGTCATAGTGATGGTATCACTAAAGTTGTTGAAACTTGTGCTCTTAAGAAATGCAAGCATAGTAATTCATGGCTAGTCCAATTGGCACTAGAACCAAGTGGAAAGTTAGTGAAATGGTGGAGAGATTTCCCCTAGATATTAATGGACACTTCACATGGGAAAACTTGAATGTTTTTCCACTTGGATATTATGATATCCTCATTGGCATGGATTGGTTGGAAACACATCAAGTTAAACTTGAGTGCTACAACAATACTTTTGGTTGTATTGATGAAGGTGGGTCACGATATTTTAGAAGAAGGAATATATGTGTATCCAAAGAAGATTGAGGCCAAAATGAATTGTCCCACTCCAATGAATGTATACAACAATACTTTTGGTTGTATTGATGATAATTTATTTTAGAAATTCATCGTTTGGGTCACAATATTTTAGAAGAAGGAATATATGTGTATCCAAAGAAGATTGAGGCCAAAATGAATTGTCCCACTCCAATGAATGTATCAGATGTAAGAGATTTCATGGGTCTTTCTAGTTATTTCAAAAGATTCATGAGGGGATTTTCCAAGATTGCACACCAATTTCTTCTTTTCAAAAGAAAGAGGGAAAGTTTGAATGGACAAATGAGTGTGAGGGGAAAGATTTCATGTATTAAAAAAGCTTCTCACAAGTGCCCCAATTATGAAATTTGCAGATCTAGACAAATATTTTGTTGTGTGCACTAGTGCTTTCATTGAGAGACTTGGTGGAGTTCTCATGCAAGATAGTTATGTGGTATGTTTTGAGTTAAGGAAATTGAGATAACATGAGAAAAATTATGCTACCCATGAGTTGGAACTTAATGTAATGGTGCATGCCTTGAAAATGTGGAGGCATTATTTAATGGGAAGGAAATTTGAGCTTAGAATTGATCATAATGGCTTGAAGTATTTATTTGAGTGTTCAAACTTAAATGTCGGGGAGGCTAGATGGTTGGAATTTCTTTGTGAATTTGATTTTAAGATCAAGCACATAAAAGGGAAATTAAACAAAATTGATGGTGCACGTAGCAAGAAAATGCATGTAGCATTTGTTAGCATATGCAAATTAGATTTGAAGAAAAGAGTTATTGATTCCCTTGTTGAAGATGAACACTACAATCAAATGAAAGATGGATTGCAACAAGAGAAATTAGAAAATAAACATAAAGGTTGTTAGTTTAATGATGATGGGATTCTTATTTATAAAAATATAATGTATATTCCCAACTCTTCATAATTGAGAAGAATTATCATGGATGAGGCTTTATATGGTAGACGATGTAGGACATTAACGAGTTTGGATAATCCAATAAAAAAAAATGTGCTTGGGATAGAAATGGTAAAGGAAATGGAGTAGGAAATCATTAAAATTAGGTAGAATTTGAAGGCGGGCCAAGGTAGTTAGTAAATCTATGAAGATAAAAATAGAATGCAAAGAGAATTATGTGTTGGAGATCATGTTTTCCTCCAAGTGAATCCAAGGAAGAGTTCCTTGAAGCTTGGAAGTTGTTCCAAGCTAGTGGTGAGATATTCTGGGCCATTTGAAGTGCTTGATAGAATAGGGCTAGTTTCATATAGACTTGAATTGTCTGCTAACACTAAATCTCATCATTTTTTTCACGTTTATTTGTTTAAGAAATATGTACATGATCCTAACCATGTAATTGATTGGTATGTCATCCATGTGGAACTAGAGGGAGAGCTCCAAAAAAATGCACTATGCATCCTTGATAAGAAAGTATTATTGCTCCAAAACCAAGCCATTGAATGGGTAAAGGTGCAATGGAAGCACGTTGGCCCTAATGAGGCTATGTGGGAGCTAGAGATGTCATGAGGGAGGCATACCCATTTTTTTTCCTAATTTTGAGAAGCACGAAGGCTAGTATTATTCCAAGGAGGAGGGGAATGTAAGACCCCAATTTTGACCCTTGGAATGTATTGGATTGGATTATGTATAAATGCTAAATGCAAGTTTATAATGATAGGAGTTGAGAAATGTGAGATTAAATAAAGGAGCTTTCTTGTAAATGATGTAGAAATGCTATCATGGATTCCTAATGTGGAGCTCAAGGCCAAGGTTGGACTACTAGGCAAGTATGATGTAAATATATGTATATGAACCATGCAATAAGCTTGTCACGATGGACTCAAGACATGTACATATTAAATTTAAAATATAATATATAATGGTCTAAGATGGTTATGAAGAAGAACACAAGAGGGGTTATGATTCCACTAGTAAGTAAGAGGAAAGGGGGC